>PITA01012084.1:0-63689 GCA_004023965.1 Spilogale gracilis | reverse complement strand
CAAGTTTATGAACACCCTTCAGAAAAAAATCATAAGCCCTATGAAAGCCTTTCAGAGAACAGTGTCTGATCTTACCTATCTAACGAATAACTTCCACTCATGGCCAAAAGGACACACTTTTCATGGAAATGAAGGGGAAAAAATTGGATGATAAAAGTAAAACAATAAAGGTTTAGATTTGGATTTGTGTATAGACTGATTCTGGTTTATGTCAGTTTTTATTTTGAAAATGTGGAAGCAAAACTTTTTTAAAAGATGCAAATCAAACTAACATTTACAATTCAGAAAATATGCAAAAAGTTGAGTTCTCATAAAAGGTAATAGAATTGTTGTGGGCCCCAGGGTGCCTGGGTGACTCAGTCATTTAAGTGTCTGACTCTTGATTTCAGCTCAGGTCATGATCTCAGAGTCAAGACACAGGCCCACGAGGGGTGTGGAGCCTGCTTAAGATTCATATTCTCCCTCTCTCTCTCTCTCTCTCTCTCTCTCTCTCTCTCTCTCTCCACCCCCATTGGCCCATGCCAGCTCACTCATTCTTTCTCTCTCTCCCAAAGAAAAAAAAAATTAAAGAATTATTTTTAGGGCACCTGGGTGGCTCAGTGGGTTAAAGCCTCTGCCTTCTGCTCAGGTTGTGATCTCAGGGTCCTGGGATTGAGGCCCACATCGGGCTTTCTGCTCAGCAGGGAACCTGCTTCCTCCTCTCTCTCTGCCTGCCTCTCTGCCTGCTTGTGATCTCTCTCTCTGTCAAATAAATAAAATCTGTTTTTTTTTTTTAAAGATTTTATTGGGGCGCCTGGGTGGCTCAGTTGGTTAAGCGACTGCCCTCAGCTCAGGTCATGATCCCGGAGACCCGGGATCAAGTCCCACATCGGCCTCCCTGCTTAGCAGGAAGCCTGCTTCTCCCTCTCTCGCTCCCCCTGCTTGTGTTCCCTCTCTGGCTGTGTTTCTCTCTGTCAAATAAATAAAATCTTGAAAAAAAAAAAAAAGGAAGAATTATTTTTAGTCCCGCATATACAAGAGCAAGAACAAATAAGTTAACTCTCTGTTCTCTGGTTTCCAGCTTTGCTAGTCTAACAAAATAAATTGTAAAAGCTGACTACACATAAATATCAGAAAAACATACCTGTTTTAATATCTGTTGCCAATCAAAAGAAAGAATCAAGTCTAAAAAGGCCTAAATTTTCATTTAAAAAATAAACCCTATAGCTAATTGTCACAATTTAAGGATCCAGGGCCACATTTTTTCCTCCATGACCTTCTACAGGGGACATGTATCTTCATAGGGTCAAGAAGGGAGAGCCAAATTATGAAAATGATCACAATTATAATTCAATCCCATTTATTGAGCACTACTGTATGCCAAACACATAACAGTTTACCTGCTTAATTTTGTAATCATTACATCTTTGTGAGGTAGGGGTATCCCCCAAATGGGGTTACTTGCTAAGCTCCAAGATAGCAGCCATGACATCTGTCTTGTTCACTGAGAAACAAAGTTATCATAGGGAGGAAAAACAATCTAAGGTCATTCAGCTATCCAGTGACTGAACGGGATAGGATTAAAGCCATGTCAAGGGACACTGAAATCCCTGCTCTCGTCCCAGATGCTTATCTGTTCAGGACAACTGATGCACACTGACTGAACTTTTTGTTCCAGCCTAGGGGAAAATGGCAGAAATGCAGACTGAAGTATCGTAGAAATAGTTCAAATGAAACATTAAGAAATTTTCAAGTGTTGGGTGCCTGGGTGGCTCAGTGGGTTAAAGCCTCTGCCTTCAGCTCAGGTCATGATCTCAGGGTCCTGGGATCGAGGCCCACATCAGGCTCTCTGCTCGGCGGGGAGCCTGCTTCCTCCTCTCTCTCTGCCTGCCTCTCTGCCTACTGTGATCTCTCTCTCTGTCAAATAAATAAATAAAATCTTAAAAAAATAAAATAAAATAAAAAAAGAAATTTTCAAGTGTCTGTGTGTGCATATTCTTCAAATGGTTATTGTGCTATTGTCAAAGTCATATCAAAGTCAAAGGTAATTTGTGACTTTTTTCTTACTGGCTTTGGTATTTAATGCTAGGCAGAGGTAAGAGGTACCAAGGCAGGCAGGTAGCTTGACTTTGGAAGGAATGAAGCTTTCTTTGAACTTGCTGGCAACATTTCTTGAAGTACTTTTAGGACTCCTAAGAAGTTACCTCCAATATAGTCCCTGCTTTTAAAAAATTTTTATTTCTTGCCCTTGAACTTCTACAAGCTATTCCAACTACCTCTACAACCAACTTATTTTTCCACCCCAAAGTCTTAAGCATATATTAGATTTATTTCACAAAATGAAGTGACTTGTGATGATATGAAAACATTAAAATTTTTCTAAAACTCCATATAAGAAAGCTCAGAACATCCTTCAAATGTCCATTAAACATTAGTGATTATCATTTGCACATTAGCATAAAGATTAAGACTTCCATCAGCTACTTGGAAATGCACAAGGTCCAAAGTTTCCATCTTAGTGTACGACACACTGAGGTGAACACAGAGTCCTCTTTGAAACTTTATCAATTTTACATTATGTTGTACTTGAATGATAAGTGAAAGGCAATCAAAACTAAGAGATCAATGCTTTGTCAGATCTGCCTTACAATTCTGAAAAGAGAGGAAAACTTAACAAAGGGAAGAAAATAAGTTTCCACCTTCAAAAGCTGGCTTTAAAACGTCCAGGAAGTCAAAATAAATAGGGGCATTAAGGAGGGCACGTGTTGGGATGGGTACTGGGTGTTATATGTAACTAATGAATCACTGAACACTACAACAAAAACTTAGATGTACTAAAGGCTGGTTAACTGAACAAATACATACTTAATTTTGAAATAAATACTTAATACTTAAGGAGTCAGGAAGTAAGCAAATAAGGGAATAATGTAATTGTCCCTGTCCTCAAATAGTCTCAAGTCTGGGCAAAAATTAGATGCTGATGAAAACAAAAGTGCTTTCAAAGCCCAGATGAGAAATCAATGTCACCCCTCATTGGAAATGTTTTCCTGATTAAAAAGTTGTAAGGATCATTCATCTCTGTATACTCAGAGAAGCCTGGGCATTTATCAAAAAACAATGTACTCTATGAACTTCCAGGGACATTTCCTTAATTATAATGAGAACCCCACTAAAGGCAGGCTCCCCAGTATTTTGACTGGTAAGAGTGGCTTCTGGGAACCTCACAATTAGGTGTTACAGAGAAAATTCCCAATTAGTGCTTGTTGTGTGACAAACAAGCAAATGACTTCTGACACCAAAATTTCCCCTACTGAATTAAGTGCCGTTTTCTCCTTGAAGTTCCACAAATACATGGAAGCACACACATACCTCACACACACCTCACACGTATCCCCTCACACAAATTATCAGGGAAATCATACCAGAATCTAACAAGTCACTCAGAGCAAAGCAATGCTTAACACCTCTAGTTACTGGCAAAGCTTTCAGTTTCAAAAGTGGTTAATGGGCTACCGGTATTACAGTGTGTGTAATGTTTAAAGTTTAATGAATTCAACATATGCAGCCCTACAGGTCATAATTTGAAAGGCAGAAGAATCTCTCCAACAAAAATCTGTCTCTTTGGTTTAACACTTTGAGACCTTGTTATAAAACAAATACTAGCTGGTCAAGGGAAGCAAACTCTATTACGCTCTCATGAACAAACTCATGTCAACTGCTATGCAGATGAGCTGCCCAGTGTGACTCTGCAGCAAGGAACACAGATCAGGTTACTTTTTTAATATAAAGACCCTGGGCCAGAAAAACCTGCATCATCAAGCCTTTTGACAAAAAGGCCCAGCAAGCTGAGACACAGTCAGCCCCCAAGGCTTTGGGGCTTGAAGGGAGTGAAGAGCTGAGGATGGAGAGCTGGCATTCAGGAACTTATTTCTCTCTCCAAGAAGTTAGTTAAGAAATGGAGAGAGACTAATCCTACATAAAACTTCAGTTATTTTATAACCTGTCTCAGCATCAGACCTTCCACTTATTCCACAAACTTCCTCTGCAACTAAATAGACTCTTCGATAATCTAAGCCTGCAATTAAAGAACATTTGAAAACATGTCCCACACATTTTTGCTGCTGGCCTTAAACAGAGTCTTGGCAACCCAAAAGAACTAATGCCCCCTTTCAGTACCTACCTAACACCAGAGAATCACTGAATGGGTTAGAGATGTGTGCAGTATAATCTTCCTTTCTGTTTTATCCCCTTCTAATTGTTTGGTAGGAAGAGAACATTTTAAAATGGTAACATGAATTGACAGGTGCAAGTCACCCGGATCAAGTTACTGATCCAAGTTTGGGTGTCGTTATCGAAAAAAAGAAAGAAAGAAAGAAAAAGAGAAAGATTACGATGTTGAGAAACTCATTTGAAGGGCATGGAAAAAAAGTAAAAGCAGGTTTAAGTCAAAAAATTATGAAAATTACTTCAGAGTCGGCATATTTTTACTTACATGAATTAAAATCTTAAATAAATACTCACATACACATTCATATCCCAAGCTCAATTTGGCAGGCTGTTCGAGTTGCCATCTGGGAACCAGATTCCTGAGAAGTAACTTTACAGTATTGCAGCAAAATCAAGCAACCTTTTGAAGCTCCAGAGAACAGTTAAATCCTTAAAATATCACTTTGAGCCTCCTTTATTTTCACGAGGGAAATATGTTAACACTAAATTGTTTCCAGCTACTGTTCCTATGTCAACTAGTATGAGTAAAAATAAAATCAATTTTTGTACCTTCCCTTTGATAGACATCTTTTAAAAACTAAAACATTTAAAGTTACCATTTACACCTAAAGTATTAATAGCCTAAATGGAAGAGTAAGTCTATACTTGGAAATCATTTTTCTTTGCATGACTGCAATAGCATGCTCAAGAGTGTGGCCATCCTGTCATTGTATTATGAACAGAATGCAACTAAGGAAGTGCTAAAAACTGGATTGGAATGATAAGGGGGTAGAAAGAAGAAACATGTTTACAATCTGTTCAAATTCTCAGCTTAAAATTTCAATATATAATTCGTTAGAGCAATGGTTTAAATATGGGACTTTGTTTCAGAGCCAAGTTGCTAAAAATATAAAATTAAAACCTTTTACATTCAACTCTGCCTTTCTGCCAACTTCAAGTCCTCTAATACGGGACCACCTATGGACCACTCTGTTGAGTTGCTTTCTACAACAAGCAATTGCTCGGTGCCACTGAATGACCAGATTCCCACCCCCTCCCCTGCCAGAGAGCATGACATCTGTGATGGGACTCTCCAGTTTGCTGTGGCATGATGTTGGGGTCACAGTGCATCCTCTGTTAAAGTGCCTTCTATAGAAAGTGTGCAGTGACAGCTCCGTAGGAGTCACACCACTTCTTCCCTGTGGAACATGTTTGAGTTCAGTATGGCCATTTAGGGAATGATTAATAATAATGGATGCCGTTATTCATTGGTACAGAAGCTAAATTTCATGGCCTCGGTAAACATCTCAACCAGGTTAAATTCAAACTCAATCTACTGTAATTTATGAAGGCAAACTCACAAACTTGCTTTTCCTACTGGGGAAAAGAAAGTGTCAAGATGGATCCTACTCATTAAAGTTAGGAATGTCGAAATTAAAAGTATTAACCGATACTTGAAATATATGCAGTCCAAAAATAAATGAATAATTCAAACACATCTGGAAAAGTTCAAACTATCTCCTGCAAGAAGTAATTGTTAGAAAATTTAGATCACATATGAATATGCAGAATTATAGAAATACAAAGAGTACCCTAGTTCTGTCTGACCAGTAGAAAAGTTTTTACTGCAAATTAAATTGCACATCTGTAGTTGCTGGAAAATAAGTTTTTGTAGTTAGGGTCTGGATTTTTGAAATTACTGAATAGCAACAGCTCTCTAAATTGATAGCCTCTGATCCTGCCACTCATCCCTACCCCCACAACACTCTCCTGGGCTCTGTGTGCCAAATGTGCTTTTTTAATCACTGCAGCCTTCTCACAAAAACTACCTCACGTTTGCCAGCATGGAGCCTCGCCGACTGTCCTCTCCTATTTGCTTTTAGTGTGTCATGCAAACACACAGGTTAGATCACACTCTCTGCAGGTCTATGAACTGTTCATGAAGTCTTACCAGATGAGCTCTGACAGAGCATTTAAAATAATCGAACTAAGGGTTTTGGAAGAGGGGGGAGGGATGGGTGAGCCTGGTGGTGGGTATTGAGGAGCACTGGGTGTGGGGCATAAACAGTGAATCTTGGAACACTGGAAAAATAAAATAAATTGTTATTTTAAAAATAAATGAATAAAATAAAATTAAATAAAATTATCGAGTACTTTGCCTCATTTTGCTAGTTTTAATGTACACAGATGAGCAAAATATTGTCAGTGCACTGACACATTACTCACACTCAAATGATAATAAATTTTCCTTTTTAAGTGGGCAAATATACTAAGATGGAAGTACATAAGTTATTATAATAATATAAGTAAAAAGTTACAATTTAACAGAATGCAAAGTCAGCCAGTAGCCTTCATTTCCACATGATTAGCTGGCTGGCAGAGTGGAAATAAGGAATTTTAAGGCTAAGTCAGGGTTTCTCAACCTCAGCACCACCGATATTTGGGGCTGGAAAATTCTTTGTTATGGGGATTGTCCTGTCCATTAAAGGGTATTTATTCAGCAGCATTCCCGACCCACGAGATGCCGGCCACACTCCCAGCCCAACTCTAGTGATAAAATTGCCTCTCAACCTTACCAAACGTGCACTGGGGGAACAAAACTTTTCCCAGTTGAAAATCATTGGTCTAACCAACACCAAGTCCTTAATTTTCAATAATGATAGGATGAGACCTGACCTATGGAAGTCCCTGCCTTATATTAAGAAAACTAAAAACTGGGGCACCTGGGTGGCTCAGTTGGTTGGGCAACTGCCTTTGGCTCAGGTCATGATCCCGGAGACCCTGGGATCGAGTCCCACATCGGTTCCCCTGCTCGGCAGGAGGCCTGCTTCTCCCTCTCTCACTCCCCCTGCTTGTGTTCCCTCTCTCGCTATGTCTCTCTCTGTCAAGTAAATAAAATCTTTAAAATAAAGAAAAAGAAAACTAAAAACTAAGAAATACATGGATATTCAGCAACCAATAATTTGTTTTCCCATAAACTTCCTTTTTTTTCTAAAATTGCTATCTCAGGGCAGAAGAGCTGTGGCCAACATTTTTAAATAAGCCTTTTGTCGGCTTGCTCAGGTCTCATAACCAGGAGGCTCCCGGGCTTCCGTTGCAGCGGACCCAGGGTCAAGCCCTGTGCTCTTTGGTGCAACAGCACCGAATTTTCAGGGGAAATATTCCTAAGCAGAGTCCCGGCTCTCAGGCACTCGCTAGTACTACCTAGGCACACCTTTATGAACTTGTGGTTTCCACTGAAACAAGTTGTTCTGCATACTTCCTACTACGGCTCTAACTACGTGACCTCCCAGTTTCAGTTTGTCACCGATTTAATTTCCCTCGAGACTGAACCCAGGTACTGATTTTTTTTCCCTAAACACTTTAGACCCAACATCTCATGAAGCTGACTCCAGGCAGGTTTTGCTTGGAGCATTCTTGGAATTAGAAGCCAACAAACATACTTTGCCTAATCGGTAGCCTACACAAACATCTGCTACAGAGTTTCAAAACACCATGCTGGTGGCGGGGGAGGGGTGTTGTCTTCCTTACCTTGTCCCTGTTCATTAGCAATAACAATGAATCTTGGAACACGGAAAAAATAAATCATTATTTTTAAAAAAAGAAGAAGAAGAAGGCACTTTCTAAGTGACAACTTTATTTGCCCATCAGATAAGTCTGGAGAGAAGGCTCAACAGGAAAAATGAAACAAAGTCATCCAGGCAGTTACTTTCGTGGATATCAAGCATGACCTCACAATACTGCAGAAGTAAACATGCCATTTTGGTGATGAAACTTAGGAATAAACTATCTTCCAATTCATCAGAAATGCAGACAGACCCAGCCCTGCTGTGTACTTAGCAAGGCCCTGTCATTTAGAAATGCTAATTCAAGAGAACTAGAACCATGTAAGTTCCAAAGGCTTGACTGGTTAAAAATATGTACTGTTAGGCTTCGAAAACATGAATTCTATCTGGGCTTTTAGCTCTTACTACTAAAAGACCATGGGTACTATGATACTTATACACAGGGTTATTTTTCCTTAAGAAAAATTACTGGCCATTTTTAAGATTTTATCATCAATTCTTAAATAGCTTTTAAAGCTATTACAACAGGATATCAACCATTTAAACTAAATCTTTGTCTAAAACGGTAGAAACTAATTTTTCCATTTCTATTATTTCTACAGTTGAATAAAGTGTTTATATTCCCTTTTTAAAATGTTAATTCATTTTAAGGGCCATGATAAAGAGGTCATAATTCCTACAAAATTAAAACATTTTCCTGTCACGATTATCTGGCAACACAAGTTTATTCTGATTCACTAAAAGACAATTAGATTTATAGGGGAGAAAACAATCTCACAGAAGCTTAAAACCAGATTTCCTGAAACCATATACTCCTACGTGACACCATTTTCCATCTAAAACACAACAGAAACACCTGCGCACATTTTTACCCCCCCACTTTCACTTTCTCACCCATACTATTAAAATAGTGAAAAACAGCTCATTTTTACAAATCATCCACAGTTGACAAGGGCATTGGCATTCCACTGTGGTGCCAGGCACCGCTGCCTTCCAAATTACAAAAGAAAGTCTCCTTAACCACTGTCCCAGTCTCATTTTTGTTAGTCTTGATTCCAAATATATAAAGACCACGTTAAAATCATTCTTTTTACTCTATAAACTATAATATAACCTCTAAAGTCACTCTATAATGTCCACGCTCACCATTAGCCACCAAGCACTACCATGCTGGATGAGCATTAAAACCTAAACTACCATGTTAGTTAGTACAGAGATTGAAGAGAACATGCCACAGTCTCAATTACAGACAGCTTCACATTCACAATCCCTAAGCTATTTTTTAAATAATCAGTTTTGGAATGGAACAGAGGAACGATTTTTCAGTAATCATAAAATCTCGGAAATTCTTTGCACTTCAGCCACAAGCCCTAAGCTTAAAAAATACATAACAAACCAGTGAAACTTACCTGACAGTGACTCGGTTTGATAAATCCTGGAGATCCCCAGGATGGAAAAGCTGGGCTTCTTTCAATCCAATCTGTTCACAAGCTTTCAAAAAAACGTTTATATTATCCTGTGAAAAGAAGTAGAAAGTGATTGCTTAGCCGAGCTCTCTCTCAAACAAAAGGTACAATTTTTTATGATAGAACTTCTAGGCTTCAAAGTCCAATTACAGCCAGCAAAAAAGGAGGCAGCAAGACCAAGGCGTACATTTTTTTTTAATTACACGGGCATGTATATAGCCTTTCAGTCTTACAGAGCAAAAATGGTAGTACTAGCTTATGCCCGGACATAGGCTGTTCTGTGATCTTTGTGACCAGCACGTTAAACATTACCTGTTACAGGACAAGTGCCTAGCCACTGAGCAGTAATCTACACTTTGATGTCAGCTCTGCTCTGCAAACAAACGCCCTCTTCCCAGCTTTGCACGACAAGCTTCACCTCTCCTCTTTAAAAATAACTCCAGCTACTGACATTCACCCACCCAGAAACTGTTGGCAGGGAAGAAATAAGAGGAGGAACATTCTGTTTCTATGATTACAAATTGCAGAACGACTGTAGAATACCACACCTGGAATCTGGGTTCGGTTGCTGAGCCGGCTCTTGACAGGCAGGGAAATCATACTATAGTACTCAGGAGAAGCTGCACGTTCATTGGCCAAGTTACATAGTTTAGGTGTGGTACATTATTCACGCCCTGCACCTGCCTCAGGAACTGCCTCTAAAAACATGAAAATCTAGGCTGTCCTCCTAGCTAATTTCAAAAACTCAAATCCCATTTTCACAAACCAATGCTTCTCATTCCTGTCAACGGCTGCCCAAATGCTGGCTACCTCAGACGCACCTTTGGTGAGCAGACTCAGCCTGAGCTACCCTCTTCTCCTTTAGGAGGTTGAGGTTGTGAAGGTTGCATGGGGACCCTTTTCCTTCTCTTTGTTAGGACTCTCGAGGAAGAGAATTGCCTGCTAGTAAGACAACACAGGAACGTTCATGCTCTGGCACACACGGGCACCACCATATCAGTTGTGAGAGAGGGCCTCCCTGAGACCTCATCTCCCTAATGGCTAGCCACGAGGAGCCAGAAGACAACCTGCCCCTTGGGGAAAGACAATGACTCTTATCCCATAAGGAGAAGCTCATCCCCACAAGAAGAGACAGGGTGGCCCAGCAAAGTGGAAGGGAATGACAGAGAAGTAAGGATGAAGAGCCTAAAGTCAACACCATGGATTTTTGGAGAGTGAGGGGCTTTAGGGAAAGGGTAAGCAAATGTATGGCAAGAGAAAAGCAATACTGACTACTAGGGACTAAGGGATCTCCAAAACAAAGTATTTGTAGAAATGAGAGGTTACTCTAGTGTACTATTAGTAAAAGGCAGCATGAACTACCCAGCTAAAAGCTGAAATCCATGATTATTGGGGGTTTTTTCCCCCAAGAATTTATTTAAATTCACGGTTATTAACAGATCGTGTAGTCTTTATTTCAGGAGAATTTATTGATTCATCACTTACATACATCTAACACCCAGTGTTCATCATAACAAATGCCCTTCTTAATGCCCAACACCCATTTAGCCCATCCCCCCACATCTCCCCTCTAGCAACCCTCAGTTTGTTCTGTATAGTTAAGAGTCTCTTACGGTTTGCTTCCCTCTCTGTTTTTATCTTATTCTTCTTTCTCTTCCCAAACGTTCACCTGTTTTGTTTCTTAAATTCCACATATGAGTAAAATCATATGGTATTTGTCTTTCTCTGACTCATCTGACTTAGCATAATACACTCCAGTTCCATCCCTATCATTGCAAATGGCAAGATTTCACTCTTCTGATGGCTGGAGTGATATTCCATTTTGTACACCTCATCTTCTTTATCCATTTATCAGTTGATGGACATTGGAGCTCTTCCCAAAATTTGTCTATTGTGGAATCCATGATCATTTTAAATAAAAGGTTGACGATTTAAAGAATTTGTAAGTCAAAAGTTGAACAACTCGATGGAAGGTATTCAGTCTGACTTAGTGGGAAAAGGGGGGGATAATATACTGGCAAAATTCCAGAATGAGCAAAAGTGATCATTTTGTTAAGCTCACATCATTTTTAAAACCTATACTATCTCATTACTTAATCATTCAAATTAACAGTTCTAAAACTGGCCTTCAGAGAAGCAGACAAGAACAAATGGCTTGGTGTCCTAGTATCCCAAATCCTACAGGAAGAAAAAGACATTTCTAAAGAGGAAGAAAAAAACATTAGAAATCATCCCACCAAAAAAAGGAAAGAAGGAAAGAAGAAAAAAAGGAAAAAAAAAAGTCTTCCCACAAATTCAATTTGGTCTGAATGTTTCAAATGTTATAAAACATTATGACAAAGTTAAACTGAAAATAAACCTATTGAAAGGACAGCCAAAGTAATTCCTCATGTGTTTTCTAAAAACGTAATAGATTTCACCCGATTGACAAGTATGTACCTACTGATAAGAATAAATAAAGCCACAAATGCCTCAAAACCCACCACCTATTTAGAAAATCACTTCATATCTAAAGTGATTATAATTCATTAGAGACAATAAAAATAGATTATGATTAAATTCTAGTATTAAAAAAGCCATTACATTAAAAAGCAGTTTCTTTTAAAGTTCAATGATGCTCAACTTTAAGACAAACTTGACAAACATAGCCCCACGTGACCTCTGCAACAGCAACAAGTTGTATTGAGATCAGAATTGCCACGTAAATCCTGCTTACTGGACTTGAGCCCACTGGTAATTTATTTTTGCAATTTCAAAAGACCTAGGCAGAGAGTTGCCTAAGGGGAGATACAAAATTACAAAATAAAATTTTAATGTCTGTTGGAACATCAAGAAGCCACACCCTACTCAACATATTAAAAGGGAGGCATTTAGTCTTCAATAATGGGATCATTTTCACTTGAAACTGCTAAAGATAAAGTAAAAACAAAGGACAAACATGAAACGTCTTCTCACTGGACTGTTAGCCAGGACCCCAAGTTAGCTCTGCCACTATCCAATTGTGTGGCTTTGGAAACATTCATCAGCCTTGCTGGCCCCATTTTCCTCATCTGTGAAATGAGTAGTTTCTGGATCTGTATCCCATTCCCTAGGGCACACAGCTCTGCGCAAGAGAAGGGAGGCTGCCCCCCCAACCCAACCCTCAATACTTCATGTCAAAAGCCTTGAATCAATTACAAAAGTAATCACAACAGGTGGAGGAGCAAGGGTAAATTAGAGCTTAGAGAATCAGGAACACTATTTGCTCACAACTGAGGAAAGATAGGAATCCACAAAAATTTACCAATATTCCCAGGTTTAAATTAGTCCACTGGGGTACCTCTATTGACTATCTACCACTACAGAGCCAGTTATCTCAAAACTTAGCAGCTTAAAACCACAGACATTTATGATTTCACAGCCTTTGGAGATCAGGAATCCAGGAGTAACCCAAGTTGGATGGGTCTGCTGTGGGGTTCTCTGAGGGTTGTAGATGTTGGGCCAGACTGCAATCACCTAAGACCTTCCTGGGGCTGGAAGAAGCCACGTCCCAGGTGATGCACTCACAGCCAGCAAGTTGGGGTTGGTTATTGGCAGGAAGCCTCAGTTCTTTACCAAATAGACATCTCCACTGGGCTGCCGAACAAAATGAGTGATCCAAAAGCAAGTAAGATGGCAGCTGCAGTATCTCATAGCCTATCTTTTCAAGTCCTACATCATTATTTGCTCAGTATCCTGCCAGTGACATAGGTCAGCCCAATTCAATGTAAGGAGGACCACATAAGAACATAAAGAGCAGGCATGGGATCACTGAGGACCAAGTATCACAGTTCAGTCTCTGGCCCCAATGATTCATATCCCTCCCACATGCAAAATACACTAACCCTCTCCCAAAATCCTGGAAATGCTACCCCTTTACAAGGTGAGCTCAAAGTTTGGAATCTCATCTAAACCAGACCCAGGTTTACAGGAGGCTCCTCACATGTAGATCCTTAAGGATGGCCCTTGAATACAGTTCCTTTCAATGTGAATGTCAGTGAACTAAAGTGACAGTTACCCTTTCCCCCACACACCCAACATACAGTAGTGTAGGGCAGCCTCTAGACATATTCTAGTTTGAAGTGTAAACAGGAGATCCACAGAAACTCTGCAAGGCATAGATTGGTAGGTCCAAGGCCAGCAAACACCTCATGGATTTTTGCTTCAAATTCTGGACTCTTGATTCCACCTTACAAGCAACTTTTACTTCCTTGAAAAGTAGCTTGCATTTGTAGGTATGTAGCTCTTTCAGTCTGCTTCCTCCCTAGTTTTTCCTTCCTAAAAAACTAAAAGTCTTTTAATTTGGTAATCCTTTGTCCTTTTTAGTCTACTTTTACAGTGCTTGCTGTAAACACGATTCCCTCATGAGAGAAAAGCCACACTCACAGATTCCTGCAAGAGAAGCCCTTCTCCATCCTGGTCTGCTGAGATGACAAAGTGACATCACCTTTCTGCTCTTCAAAGCCCTATAGCTTACCAGGACAGACTTGCAAGCTACAACTTTGGATCTTTCCAAGATCTTAAAGGACTTTACCACCTCACCCTCAGCTTCACCTTCAGACCTGTTACAGAATCCCTGAATGAGATCAAAATCCTAACCAAATGTGAAAAAGATAAAACTGTGCTCGAGGCTATAACCGTGTAGGCAACAAGAGCCACACGGTCACCATCTTAAACCAAAGCTGCCAGAGTGACACCACCTGGAGTGGGCCCCATCGATGAACCAAATGTTCCTCAGGTGCTCCCTTTGGCCTGTTACTGCCAGTAAGTTTCTGTGCCCACTTCAAGCAAGGTTTTTTTATTTAAAAAGAAAAAAAAGGGGCACCTGGGTGGCTCAGTTGGTTGGGCAACTGCCTTCGGCTCAGGTCATGATCCTGGAGACCTGGGATCAAGCCCCACATCGGGCTCTCTGCTCCGCGGGAAGCCTGCTTCTCCCTCTCTCACTCCCCCTGCCTGCTTGTGTTCCCTCTCTGTGTTTCTCTCTGTCAAATAAATAAAATATTTTTAAAAAAGAAAAGAAAAGAAAAAGAAAAAAAAGTACATCATCCAATCCCTCTGACCCTGGGCACAAGGGGGTGCAGATTAGTTTATCCACAGGCCAAGAGGCTTGGTGACCTCAATTCCCTTTCTACTTACAACACAGCATCAAAGGCCCTATCTCCTGTCCCTAGAGTTAACATTGACAAAAAGTTAGGAAGTATATGCCAACAATCAAGAGATTTTGACCACTGTTTGAGGCAGAGCAACTGAACCTAAATCTCTGTTAGAGTAGCAGCCCCAGTGAGCCACATCAGAATCTCCAGCGGGAGCACACAGTCACGGCACAGCTGATGCTCGTGACACGACT
Organism: Spilogale gracilis; assembly: GCA_004023965.1. Taxonomy (NCBI): domain Eukaryota; kingdom Metazoa; phylum Chordata; class Mammalia; order Carnivora; family Mephitidae; genus Spilogale; species Spilogale gracilis. The sequence continues at coordinate 49,107 of PITA01012084.1, read as the reverse complement.
AGACAACAGCTGGCCCATCCTCTTGATCCTTGATGTGGGATCCATACACCATCAGCATCACTTGAGAGCCTGTTAGAAATGCAGACCATAGTTCCACCCTGGACTGACTTAATCAGAATCCACATGCTAAGAAAATCCTCCAGGTGATTTGAATCTTTGTACACTCATTTTCTGGCAAATAACAAAATAAAGAACGTATTTCCAACTAGGATTTACAGCAGTGTTTCTCCTTAGAAAGAGTCTCAATCGCCTAGGGATTACGGAGCTCACCATTAGGCCATCACCAAAAGTACCTCCCATTCTATTCTTGTGATATACTAATTGTGATCATTCCAAATTATTTTAAAGCAACTCCCAAGCCCTGGAGTGACTATGGCATACCTAAATGTACATCTTAATTACATAGTTTCTATTAAGGAAGTGGTGTGGTTGCAATTTTGATCAGTGGCACTAGTTTTATCATTAGAGACGTCATCTTCCTATTGATGGTGTAGTGAATAAATGTAAGCTGTATTACGAATGCCTGCATGGGATAATTACAGTTTGTAGGTAAATGCACAGATCCAGTTTCAGTAGTTATTTGTGAGAGAAAGTACACAGTGCATTTTTCTCTGCTGCTTCTCTGCAAAGAGCCTCCATCATGTGCTGATAACAAAGAATTTGAGGACAAGGAGAGCAGTCAAGTTTGGTCACATGTGACCAGAGGAGTAAGAGGCAACTAGGAATGCTTAAAAGGAATTGCCAAGTGACACTGAAGGCCCAGGGGCTTACACATGATAAATCACCAACCAGCTGGCATACTTTCTCCAGCACTGCTTGGCAGAGGAGAAGTGAAAACCATACGGAAAAGTAGAACAGAGCACTAACAAGTTAGGGCAGCAGAAGGTCAAAGACATGAGGGCTGGGCTCTGCTAACGGGCTAGTCGCTGAAATGCTTAATCAACCTGGGTTACAATAACTACACAGAAGTCGTAGCAGGCTTTTTCAAAGTGCACCGTGGATTAAGTACGGTCTTCCATGTTTTCAAATTAAACTTTAGACATCAAAAATGAAGGAGTTCTAAAACTTACCTACTCTGTTGGCAGGGAGAGAGAGAGGAAGAAGGAAAGAGAGGAAGGGAAGGAGGGGAAAGGGAAGGGACACAAAATGCTGAAACAGAGGCTTAAGAAGTTCTGTCAGAGACCAGACTGGTGGTTGCCAAAAGTGGGTGGACAAAATGGGAATAAAAGAAAAAAAAAATGTTCTGTGGTCAAATTATCCATGTTCTCTGTTCCAAAGTAAAACAAATATGTAACTGCTTAAGGAAACATGTCCTAATGATGTCAGAACACATTGTACGAAGCAGTAAAGTACCTTTAATGAAGGACAACCACATACAAGAAAACCCTAGCGCTAGCTGGGAACTCATGTTCACTCAGCACAACTGCTCCTGCCCCCTTTCTGAGAGTCACTTTTACAGGTGATGGGTCTGGATCATCAGCCCTTGTTTTAGCTCTTCCAGCCCCAGGGACTCCTTGCCTTATGAGGTTGACTCACTTTTAGTCATTTTTATGTCAAAAAAAGTCCAAAGACTCCCTCATTGTAATTGTAAAACACTGACGCTAAATCAGCCTACTTAATGCGAACTAAATTCTCATCTTTCTCCTTAGACAGCTCTCCTGCCTCATACACTCCACACGCTGCCCCAACCTCACATCTCCTCCCCAAAGATCCCTGGTTTTCTCAACACCCCTTGTTCCTCTGTGACATTTTTTGGTTCTCCTGTCATCCTAACTGGCCTTCCACTGAAAGCTGATTTTCTCAAGTTCACATTCACTGAGTTCTTATGGTATGCCAGGCAGCAAATTATCTCCAATACATGCTAAGAAATTTATGAGGTCTTTTGTTCCCATTTTACACATGAAGGAACTGAGGCCCAAGATGTGTGTGACTAACCCAAATTGACTCAGACCGAACAGCTCAATCCCTGAGTCTGTGCTCTTAACCCCTATATCCATTTTTTTTTACCACTAGTCAGTGGCTGAAAACAAGACAAGCTTATTATATCTAACAATTCTGGAGGTCGGAAGTCCAAAATCAGTCTCCTGGGTTTAAATCAAGTGTTGGCCGGGCTGCATTTTTCTTCTGGAGGCTTGAGGAGAAAATCCATTTCTTCTTTTCCATCTGCTTAGAGGCCCCTTCCTCCATCCTCAAAACCAGCAGCATCAGCCTGAGTCTCTATCCCATCACCGCCCAGCTAATTCTAGCTCTCTCTTCCACTTATGAGGACTCTTAGGATTAAACTGGGCCCACCTGGATAGTCCTGGATCCACTGCTCATCTCAAAGTCAAGCGATTTACACCTCAATTCTGCCTGGAACCCAATGTGCCCTCCCCTCACAACACACTGGCTGGTTCGTGGATTAGAGTGTGGAAGTTTTGGGGAGCCATTTCACCTATGGCAACAATCATACTTCCTTACAGATGGTTGCTGTTTGTTAGGTTCTCCCTTCTCAAGACATCTGTAACTCAAAACAGGACTCCAGATATGGTTAACTGCCCAAGTCACTCATAATGACTTGGGTCACTCACAGTGGTGCTCTTGGCAAATAACAGTAACAGTGATTTTGAACATTTACTGAGGAAACAGATACATGATTGGCAGTTTCTAGGATACAGGAAGTGGTCAATAAGTGGACCTTACTTCTCTTGCTACAGGCCACAGGTACTTCACGGTGTAGCATCCATATCACAGTGCTGGTTAACTGAGACACATAATAGCAACAACCAGCTCACAGTAACATCACAGTTCACGGGAAGATGGTGAGTTTAATGGACCAGGAGGCTAGTGAAATTTGGAATAAAAATAAGGTGGATATAAAGAATCTGAAATGAAAATCATGTGATTCTGTCAAAGGAGGTTTCATGGATAAAGGCATAAAATGCATGATTAAGTTTGCAGATAATATGAAACGGCTGGAATCTTGTGACTCTAGATCACTTTAAATTGCAGGTTTTTATATGTAGTACATTAACTATGCCTTATTGTTCCAATGTCCATGAAGAGGACTAAATACATTTCCCATGTTTTTATTCCATCCTTCTTTGTTTCAAATGAAAATAGTGCAAGTATGAAGTCCTAAGGCAAACAGCAGAAACTTCTCTCCATGTTTACATGGACTTCCATTTAGCTCCTTAAAATTGAGGATTTTTATTCAACTACTTAAAATTTCACCTACAGATATTATCTGGTCTACTTTTCTCCATCTTGACTCTACCAACGCTTCAACAGACACTTTGCAGGAATGGACACATGTCTAAAAGGGAAACGGTGGTAAAATGACTGAATAAACCGTAAATGAATCAAATGGGCACCGTGTTAGGGAAACGACCAGAAAACAAGCAATGCAGAGACTGCCATACTGTCCACAGGGCACCCCATATAATGCTTGCTTTGCGGGAATGCAGGCCTGCTGTTGCCACATTCACTGAGAAGCCGGAAATGAGGATTTTATGGGAAATCTAAGGGTATGCAAATTTTGGCTCAAATTTGAGAAATAAGCAAAAACAGTGAAATCAAACAAAATCCCTATCATGAGCCATTTTATGACCTCTAGCTGGTCTCCTGGTCTCTCCATGGGACTGGCCCAGGAATATGTTGCTTTAAACATTTGTCTGTAGTGGACAAGCCTAACTTCTAGTGTTATTTTCTTTCTTATAAATAAACACAACCATCACTTTAATCGTATTTTTCATGATGTTATCAGGGAATAATATCTAAGATTGACACTGATCACTTTGACATTTATAAATCTGCAATCTTATGTAAATTGCCTCAATTTCTAGTTTCTTCCCTGATTCTTCCCTTCCCTCCACCAACCCTCTGGTTCCTTATTTATTACCTAAAGAAACTACTGATGCAAAGACCCTGGCTTCTCTGTCAACCCAATAGCAAGGGCTATATGGTTTTCCATCAAAACAATCTTCTGACCACTTCTTACATTCCCAATATTGTCACCATCACCTCTTGCCTGAACTACTTGTATTAGTCAGAGTTCTCTAGACAACAGAACAACAAGATGCATATATCTACAGAAAGAGATTTTTTTTTTTGAGGAACAGACTCATGTGATTATGGAGGTTGAGAAGACCCTTGATCTGCCCATCTACAAGCTGGACACCCAGGAGAGCTGATGGTGTACTTCTAGGCCATGTCCAGAATCCTGAAAAACAGCAGCATCAATGAAATGTTCCATTTGAAAGTAAGTTCCAGTTTCAAAATCAACCAGCTCAAGACCCATGAAAAGCCAATGTTTCAGTTCAAACCCAAAGGCAGGGAAAGACCAATGTTCTAGCTCAGCAGTTAGGCAGCAGCAGTTTCCTCTGACTCAGGAGGATTAGATTTTTGGTTTTAGTCAGCCCTTTGACTGATTATATGAGACCCGCCCACATTAGGGAGAACAATCTACTTTCCTTAGTCTTTGGATTCAAATGTTCAGCTGATCCGAAGACACCCTCACAGACAGATGCAGTATAATATAATAATGTCTAACCAATATCTGGACACTCCATGGCCAGTCAAGCTGACACAAAATTAGTCATTACAACTACCAAAACTGTTCTTTAACTGGCCTTCCTGCTTCTCTTCTTGATTTCCTTCAGACTGTTTTTCATATACCAACTTGTGATTTTTTTATTTTTACATTTTATTGGGGTATAATTCACACACAAATCATAAGTTTAAGGGTACAATTCAGTGATTTTGACTGTATTCACAGATATGTGCATCCTTTACCACAAGCATCCAATGATCTCTAACAACAAATTAAACTGCTCTCAAAAGCCCCCAATGGCTTTTCATCATGCTAGGAGTAAAATGTGATCTACTCACCAACACCTATGAAGCCTTATACAACTCTCCTGGCCCACCCCTAGCTGCCTTACTTAGTTCCAGACCCACAGTCTTTTCCTGAACCAGCCTGATCCTGCCTTGATCCTCCCTCTTTTCCTTCTGTCTCAAAAAAGTCCCATGATCCCCATATTTTCCCCCTGCCTCACATTTCATTTAGGTCCCTGATCAAATGTCAACTCCAGGAATAAGATGTTTTGTGAGCACCTTTTCTGAAACACTTCTCATACATTCAATCAATCTCCACCTATTCACTTTATTTTTTCAGTGTAATTATTGGCAATTGACAAGCTATATATTCTCCTGACAACTGTTAGTGCCTTCAGGTTATTATTGACCTACTGATTATGATCCATTAGGGAGAAACTTTCTCTGCCTGATTTGTAGCTGTGTTCCAAGTTCCTAGAATAGTAACTGGCACATCGTAGATGTTCAATAAATACTTTTAGGGAGGGAGGGAAAGTTGTGGGCCAAAGACCCATCAAATGATCAATGTACTCATACCAGTCTGACATCTGGGTTCTATTTCTTATTTAAACTAATTTGATGTTTCAAGGGGTGCCTGGGTGGCTCAGTTGGTTAAGCAACTGCCTTCGGCTCAGGTAGTGATCTCGGAGACCAGAGATCAAGCCCCACATTGGGCTCCCTGCTCAGCGGGAAGCCTGCTTCTCCCTCTCTTACTCCCTGTGCTTGTGTTCCCTCTCTAGTTGTGTTTCTCTCTGTCAAATAAATAAATAAAATATTAGGGGCGCCTGGGTGGCTCAGTTGGTTGGGCGACTGCCTTCGGCTCAGGTCATGATCCCGGAGACCTGGGATCGAGTCCTACATTGGGCTCCCTGCTCTGCAGGAGGCCTGCTTCTCCCTCTCTCACTCCCTCTGCTTGTGTTCCCTCTCTGGCTGTGTTTCTCTCTGTCAAATAAATGAACTCTTTAAAAAATAAATAAATAAATAAATAAATAATAAAATAAATAAATAAAATATTAAAAAAAACTAATTTGAAGTTTCCAATTTCTACATAACAAAAGATCCCTGAAGAGAGATGTTCCAAGCATTTTAGTATCTTAATAAAACTATCATGTAAGATATAATCCTACTCTGAATCAATTTTTCTTTGACTTGACAAGTTAATCATGTTGTTGCACTAGAAATCTTAATTCATTAATGTTTTTTTAAAAGGTTGCCCTCAAGGCTGAACATTGGCATATGTTCACCTCAGATTTAAAAACAAGTTTTGGAACTCTAGGGAAGTTCTCCTAAACTTGTGCCAATGCCATGACTAAGAAATTATGGCTCAAAATAAAACAAGAGTTTCCTGATTTATAGTGCTGCATCATTATGAGGGTACTGGAAACAACCTAAACACTGACACCAAATTTTTAGGTGTCCATTCTTAGTGATACATATCTTTACTGGGAGTTAGAGAAAAGTAAGCAGACAAGGAGACTCTTGAGGAAATCACCTAAAATTTCTTTATAAATAACTCAGTCATCATTGCCTTATTTATCCATCATTTATATGGAGGTATCAAGGCATTTGGATATTTAATATCTTCTATTTGTTACCTTGAAAACAGCTAATGCGTAATTCCCATTCAGTTTTCTCAACTTAATTATTGGATAACCCCAAAGTATTTCAAAACACTGATGGACAGGGCACCTAGGTGCCTCAGTGGGTTAAGCCTCTGCCTTCGGCTCAGGTCATGATCTCAGGGTTCTGAGATCAAGCCCCACATCGGGCTTTCTGCTCAGTGGGGAGCCTGCTCCCCCCCCACCCCACCGTGTACCTCTCTGCCTGCCTGTGATCTCTCTGTCAAATAAATAAATAAAATCTTAAAAAAAAAAAAAAAACACACTGATGGTAATCCACGGAAATTCCAATACAATATACATTGGAAAAAAACTAAGGTATAACCATAGAAAATATCATTTTCAATGCATTAAGTGGTCTTATTTTTAGTAAATGGCTAGCTTTTATGCTACAACCTCTCCATAAGTGTAAGAATACATTAAATAATGGCAACACTAGAGTACACTCCTGTAATTTCATTAAGAAGAAAAACCACTCTATGTTTTTGTTATTGGTGTTCTGTTTTTAAAGAAAATAATCAGATTGACAAACTAGGAAAAAAATAGTTTAAATTTTATTTGTTTGAGGCATAAGTATACAACTTATAATAGTGGTCTACCCTCCCTTTGAAATGAAAAGATTTCTTTAGTGCAGTTTTTATCCTGAAACCACAAATGGGCAATTTTAATCAAGTTTATTGATATCATTTAACCTCCCCAGTCTCTATGAGGAAAGGGAAGAAAAAGAAAAAAAATTAACTCAATAAAACACTAAGGTCTGATTCCACATCTATAAATGTTCCCATGCAGTGATAGGGGAGAAATGAACAATTAAAAAACATGGTCATATATAAAATATCTAGCCTTCATTAGTTATCAATTATGAGGGAAATGAGAACATGAAAACTAAGTAAGAGTTAAGGCAGAAGTAGTGTTTGGGAGGGGACCTTGATGTTGTCCCCCTTCCATCTGGAGATGTGGAACATGGCAGCGAGTCAGCTCAGCATGAATGCTGCTCTTACTGGCTGTGCAATCAAACAGCAACAATGAGTGAATCAAAGAGATTTCATTAGGTGGAAGCCTCTCCCACATGTGCTCTGTGGAGATCTCAAACAAATCTACAAAATCAGTAAAAAAAATTCAAGAATAGAAAATAGACACTATTGATTTTAGCATTGAATGGTCATTGTAAATGTGCTCTATGGTCCCATCTACCCATCTCTTTCCATGGTGTCGCTTTTTATAAGGTTTTATATACATCAACATTGAAATACATTCACAAATGTATCTTGTTTATTATCGACTAGAAAGATATTCCCCCGAAACACACACTGAGTTTGACCCAGTACAGAACGATCCTTTGTCACTACTCTTTTAAGCAAAACATGTGTTGGTTGTCCATGCAAGTCACATTCTAATGTTCCCTGAGTATTTTCTTTTCAACCATACAAAATTTATTCCTGCCTCCTAACCAGAAAAGTACCACCCATGAATGAAAATAATAATTATACTCACTCTTCTTATGTATTTCAACTTGGATAGGAAAGGAAGTGGGCTTTTCCCCTGAATTCTTTTTCCCTGAAACCACTCTTGTCTTGAGGTCTCACATTTTGGTTTTACTAGTGAAAGAGCTTACAAGCTCAATGTCCCACAAATCTCCCTTCTCCCAGCCCCTTTGTTCCCCTTGCTCTGGAAAAAAAGAGTAGGCTAACTATAATCACTGCCTGAGAGTGGGTTTTTTAAAGTATATGATAAAATGTGGATGAGAATATTTAAATTCTATGGCTGATTCCTAGTGCACTTTCTATTACTGCTGGAAGGGAACAACTAGATGTTTCGATAGTGATCTTGGCACAGACTGGGTCACACGACTTTGCTGATGCCCAAGTGCACAGGAGAGATGAATCAGGTGCAAGAACATTAACCACTAATAATATTTTGAAAAATGGCAGTAAGGATGGACCCACAGACTTGTGTTATTTCTTGAAATAACCATTATGAACACAAGAGAAACTGACACATCCAAGAGCTTAAGCTAGATGGCATCTTTGCCCATTTCCCGCATTCTACAGCATTCCTGAATGAGGAGACAACCTTCCCAGTCATTACAGTCACACCTTATGCATTCCAATCTCAAAAATAACCTGAAAGAGTAACCCTTTGGAGGAAAGATGTTCAAATTTAGCTCATATTTTTGAAGAAAGTGTGGATATACTGAAAAGACTGAGAGAGTGGGACAGGGCAGGGGGCAGAGGCAGAGAGAATCTGAAGCAGACTCCACACCAAGCATGGAGCCAATGCAGGGCTCCATCTCAGGACCCTGAGATCATGCCCTGAGCCAAAATCCAGCCCGATGCTTAAGTGACTGAGCGACCCAGGCACACCAAGAAGATTTTTCTATTAAGCCCATTAACAGACACAAACTTTCAAACAAATGATTCAACCCAAATTTTCTAGAATACCACTGCTTTTCTAAGAGAAACTGCAACTGAAATGGCAGGCATAAGCAGATCATTCAAATCTACACTCAGTATGCAAACTAGCCCATGTAAAGGGACAGTGTTCACTCTCTCAACTCTTCAGCTCCACAGCTCTTAGCCAGGGATTACTTTACCCCCACAGGTCCTTGGCAATGTCAGAAGACAACTTTAACTGTCATAATTTCAGGGTGGGGAACATGGTGTTACTGGCAACTAGTGAGTAGAGTCCAGGGAAGCTGCTAAACATTTCACAATGCAGAGGAAAGATCCTCCCCCCCAACATGGCATTATTGGGCCCAAAATGTCAATAGTCAGTGGTGCTAAGATAAGTAATCTTGTTTCAGTAAATACAATTAAATCATTAGGGGTCCTAAGACAACTATAAGTCTTAGGGTTAATAACTTCCTTGATGTTCTCTGCACATATTGTATTTCATGCATGTTAACATCAGATGGTAAACATTATTCTGGTTGAATGGCTCTTTTCACTGTCAGAATATCTTGCTTGTTTCTCAGGGATCTGTTCTGAGGTTGAGTTTTTTAATTGCCAAATAAAGTTTTTGTTTTGCGTTTCAATGAATTGAACATACCCACACTTAACACTGACTAATTTTTTGTAAAACTCAAACTTTTAGGTGAGATTTTATTTTGTTTTGTTTTTTAGCATGGCTTTGTAAAAACTACAAAGAATAGAAAAGATAGAGAAAAACATATTTCTTTAAAAAGTAAAACTTAGTCAAGTGAGAAAAACTATCTCTAGGTCTATGAGAACATGTTTAATGTGTTCCCAAAGACAAAACATTCATAAAATGATACATATGTTTCAAGTAAAGCATTTAGTATATTTCTAAATCAGTGAAACACCTCTCTCCTTGTTGTCACTGCTCAGAGGATATTCATCCAGTGCCTTGACTTCAAAGCTAAATACAGTAACTGACATGAAATGGATAAAATTTATAGCAGAAGGAAAGCAAATTAAGGAGAGAGTGATGGAAAACAGGGCTTGGAGCACAGAAACTTTGTAATTCTTACTATATCTAACTTACTGTTATCTACCCCAGAGAAACCTCATTCACAGAGCCCTTTTTAACCCACACACCTGAACTCAGTGACCCCAAGGCTACCGACACTCCTAACCACAGACCATTTTGCCAAGATGACACTCTTCTCAAGGAACACAGCCACTAGCTGGCCAGCAATGACCTATGATATCAAAGACAAGGTAATTTGATCCATTCATTCGGATTCTTCTCTTGGGAACCTCACCTGAGTGACATCATTTCCTGTTTGCAATGGGGCAGAAAGAAGTAACCGTGTGGAATGTGACTGTCACATTTATGGCTGCACACCAAATTAATGACAGAGTCTTCTGAAAAATCCTTAAAACACTTCATCTCACTTAGTTTGAAAGCATTTCTGCTCTGTTACTAAAAAAAGCATTTACTGCATATAAAAGTGGTGAATCAGAGTAAGGTCTTTGGATGTACCAATGTCAATTTCCTGGTTTTAATATCATATCACAGTTATGCAAAATGTTATCATTGGGGAAACTGGGTGAAGAGCACAGAGGACCTCTCTGTACTGTTTTTTTTTTCCCCCAACTTCCTGTGAATCTCTATTTGTTTCAAAACAAAGTGTTTTTTTAAAAAGCAAGTATTAAATTAAAAAAAAAACACTTACTTATTTGTATTAGTTTCCTAGCACTACTATGATAGAGTCCCACAAACAAGGTAGCTTAAAACAACAGAGATTTATTGTCTCACAGTTCTGGAGGCTAAAAGTCCAAAATCAAGGTGTCCACAAAGCCATGATTCTATGAAAGCTGTAAGCAAACTATTCCTTGCCTCCTCCAGCTTCTGGTGGCTTGCTGGCCATCTTTGGTTCTCCTTGCCTGTACATGCGTCACCCCAGTCCTCTGTTTGTCACATGGCAATCTTCCCGGGTGTACCTGTCTTCACATAGCCATCTTCTTATAAGGATGTTACTAGATTAGGGGCCCACCCTACCCTATTATGACCTCAGCTTTACTAAGTACATCATCTGCAACAACACTATTCACAAATAAGGTCACATTCTGAGGTGCTGGGATTTAGGACTTCAAAATATTATGTTCTGGGAAAGGCACAGTTCAACCTCTATAACACTATCCCTTCAAAGATCTAATTCTGGAGTTTACTATTTTTCACAAGTGAAAACTTTTCCATTTATTCATTTAAAAAATCTTTGAGGGGTATTTGAGTGGCTCAGTGAGTAGAGAATCTGCCTTAGGCTAGGGTCATGATCTCTGGATTCTGGGATGGAGCCCAGCATCAGTCTCTCTGCTCGGTGAGGAGTCTGCTTCTCCCTCTCCTTGTGGGTGCTCTCTCTCTCTTTCTTTTTCTCTCTGTCACTCTCTCTCAAGGAAATAAATAAAATCTTTTAAAAAAAAATCTTTGACTTCCAAATGTATCAGTCATTGTGTTAGCTGCTGTGAACACAGAAATTACTAGTATAAAGAGTTCCACTCAGGGTTTTTTATCTTTCTTCTACAGACATCAAAAACAAAGGCTTCTGACATACTCCTTAAGGAATTCTTAGAGGTCAATCTTCATAGTCCAACTACAACTGCTCATGAGTGTTCAACAAATGTCAGTCTATTTATAATTCTCTGCAGCACATTTATATCTGGTGCTTTCTTGATCATTTGCTAAGTTATTTGTTAGATCCTACTCCCCAACTAAAATGTAAGCTTTTTGAGAACAAGGTCCTTATCTGTCTTTCTTCCTCCAATATATCCCTATAAACTAGAAGAGTTCTTGACCTAGTAGGCACTCAATTATTTGTTTAAAAGATTAATGTGCAGGGGCACCTGGGTGGCTCAGTCATTAAGCATCTGCCTTTGGCTCAGGTCATGATCCTGGATCCCCAGGATAAAGTCCCACATCAGGCTCCCAGCTTGGCGGGAAGCCTGCTTCTCCCTCTCTCATTTGCCCTGCTTGTGTTCCTTCTCTAGCTGTTTCTCTTTGTCAAATAAACAAATAAAATATTTTTAAAAAAAGATTAATGTGCAACAAAAACATTCATGGAGCATCTGTATGTCAGACTATCTATATAATCTCTTTCTATCCACATACGACAACCCTACCAGGTAGATGCTGGAGCACTAGCGCACACTTCAAATTGAGGCTTCAAGAAATTTTGACATAACCATCCTGACACACAAGTATGGGAAGAAGGAGTCAAATAAGGCATGAAGACAACTTCAAACCAATTATAGCCCAATTCTGCAACTGTAGTTATTATTATGTTCTTACATCCCACTGAAAATGCCCAGTGTCCTGCATTTGGGAAATCATCCTATTTAATATTCCGGAAATAAATTTCATTTTAGTGTCTAGAGATAAAATCCAAACCAGATAGAATTTCCATACTTGAAATAGAAATAGTTGGAGAGATGTTTGGATTTAAATATAAAATACATTTGGCTTTCATCTAATCATAGAATCAGCAGATTGAATAAAACCTCTAGTGGCCAATGATAACAAACCAAGCATTCCAAATATGCAGGGTGTTTGAAATCAAAGGCTAATTTCATTTAAAATTTGTGTAATTGATCCAAGAAATAGCAATTCAAAATCTAAGCATTAAAGTAAGAATAACTCAAGCCACTTGAAAAGGCTTTCAATATAATTCAAACTTTTAATTTTCACAGAAGTTATTTCATAAAAATGATTTCCATAGAAGGCTTTATTTTTATTAAACTGAATGTTTCATCCTAGAAACTAAAACATGATTCAAAAAACTCAAAAATGAAATTTTTTAAATGTTATTCTTCAAATAAATAACTTCTGACTTGCTATAGTACTGGAAGTAATTCACACATATGTGTATAGTGCTATGCATTCAGTATATATCTTCATATAACAATATATGCAAACACGATAGATGTTTTACCTAACCAAATTTGAAACCAATGAAAATATCATGTCATGACAGAAATCATGGCATAACAGAAACGGAACAGAAATAACCTGGTAAGAAAGAAAGAATTAATACTTGAACCAACTGCTCTGGAAACTTTATATATATTCTATATTTCAAAAGAAAACTGTAATTGATTTTTCAAAGAAAAAAGAAAGCTCTAAAACTCACTTTCCCTTCTCTCCTAAACAGATATTTTCCAATAATACACAACCTGTGACCAACTTACTCCTGTCAAAATTTTAATGGGATTTTCATACCAGCTGCAAATCCAGAAATCTTGATACTACTCCCTGTCATCATTCATGCCTTTGATATCTGCGAACACGTGGTTGGCCAAACAGAAGATTCTCAAATATATGCAGCTTGACTATTCCAAAGATATTACATATTATATATGTATGTGTGTGTGTATACATACATACATGCAAATATATACATATATATATATTTAATTCCAGGTAGTTGCTGTGTTAAACTTCAGTGTTTTACAAAATTAATTTTTTTTTGACTCCTGTTATCATCCTGGATTCTTAGGGGTTGCTAACATTTTGACAATAACCCATCATTTGTACTTAATTATAAATTACCTTTTTTTCAAAGATACATCCCCACCTTGTTATTGGTCTTTCAATTATTATTGATCCACTAGAGTATCTATATAACAACATTGTGGGGTATATTTTTCATATACAAAATCCAAATTTAAAACTATAAGGAATTTAGAGACTTCTCCCATAGTCATCTGATAGGTAATATTACTGAGGCAAGGGAAGATAGTGACTTACCCAGTATCACCCAGAACTCTGGTAGGAAATCTATGATATAAAGCAATCATGTTGCAACTACACTCTAAGATCTGCAGGCTAACTGAGAGTCATGCATAAGCATGAAGCAACAGAAACGTTAACAACTAGGGAACATCTACAATTTCCCTAGTGTGGTCAACGAGCAAACAAAGTACACAGGGCTGAGCTTCAGAAAGAAAGTGATCATAAACAAATGCAATTTGTGGAGGAAATAAGCTAAGAAAGGGGATATATAAAGTTTGAGGGCCAAAAAGCAAAAAAATAACAAAAAATAAGTCTCCCAGGAGAAGGGAAATAGAAAGAACTAAAGATATAAGAGGACATCACTAAAAATACTTTCCTTGAGCAACAAACCCCAAACCTAATTTCTATGAAAATTCCAGACAAGAGTACCAGTCTATGCCCATCTCTTTACATTTTGAAAACAAAGAAATCCAGTTTTGAAAATAATTTTTTACTTACCAAACCTGCTATTGGTGTGGATAATCTATTGATCTTCTTAATGACACCAGGTTTAAGTTTATTAACCAAACTGAAAGTAAATAAAGAAATAACATATACAATTACAAGAATGCCAGTATCAGTTTAGTATTCTTTTTAACATTTTCAAAAATCATGTATACCACTAGTCCATTCCCCATATCTGATTCAGAGCCAAGAGCCCAATAAAATGCAAATAACCAGGAAAACAAGTCAAGAAACAGAGTAAAAAGAACATCACTGCAAGCAATGGTGAGTGTCCTCTCAGACCATATAGACACTGTTATACTCAAAGCCATGTCCCTAAAAATAGTTCCACATTTGTTATACTTGATTCTGTTCCAAGAGTTGGTTTAAGAATCTCTTTCATTATAATCTAGTTCTCTTGGGCCTAAGAATAATTTTTATATTAATCATTTCCATTAATTTTTTTCTCAAATTGATCTGTATTTTAAAAGGTAATTTCAAGCCACATTATTTTTCCAAATTTGTTTACTGAAGTAGTGTTCACATATAATATTAGATTAGTTTCAGGTGTACAACATAGTGATTAGACATTTACATACATTAGGAAATGATCACCATTATAAGTCTAGTTACCATCTGTCATCATACAAAGTAATTATAATATTATTGACTATATTCCCTATGACTATATAATATATGTGACTATATTCCCTATATTCCCTTTACATCTCCATGACTTATGTATTTTATTACGGGAGTTTGTACCTCTTAATCCCACTTCACCCATTCTCCCTATCCTCTCCCCTCTGGTGACCACCAGTTTGTTCTCTGTATTTATGAGTCTACTTCTGTTTGTTTGGGTTTTTAGATTCTACATGTAAATGAAATCATACAGTATTTGCCTTTCTCTGACTTATTTCACTTAGCATAATATTCCCTAGTTCTATCCATGCATACAAAATACAACTGTTAGGGGCGCCTGGGTGGCTCAGCTGATTAGGTGACTGCCTTCAGCTAGAGTCATGGTCCCGGAGTCCCGGGATCGAGTCCCACATCAAACTCCCTGCTCCGTGGGAGGCCTGCTTCTCCCTGTTTCACTCCCCTCTCTAGTTGTGTTTCTCTCTGTCAAATAAATAAATAAAATTTTTTTAAAAATACAACTGTATTTTGCCAGATACAAAGGGTGCAGTAGAACTCATCCCAACAGCCCTCTATTTCCTACTGGTAATTCATTCAATATGTGACCGATCATTTTGTTATCATAACAGAATGACTGCCTAAAAATTAAAATTACCAAAACTACCCCAAAATCTGCTAACGGTTACTTCAGAATCAAAGACTGAGCACATTTAAGTTCCTATGAAAAATCTGCAAAGATTTCTGTAAGTCCCTACATTCCAGAACAGGAGAAAAGAAGCCACCTTTGAAGACTGTGACTTAGAGTAAAATTCTTGGTTCTAAATCTAGTTATTGTGAACTCTATGTTTCTTGTTGCTATTCACTGATACAGTGCTAAGCCTTGGAGATATTTAATACTATAGTAATGCTTTCCTACTAATGCTAGCTTGGTTAATTAATCATTAGTCACTGTCAGAAAACAGTAATTTAAAACAGTGATTTTCCCATTCAATAATCTAGCTACAAAAAGCAGTTCTTTATTCTGTAAACAGAGCTCCAAAAAGAAAACAAATACAGGAGAAAGAACCAAACAGTTTTAATTTACTGGTCTCCTCTTCACAATAGGCAACAGAAAAATAAGTATCTGACCCTTGTGGAATGTCACTCCTTCAACATTCCAGAGATTTATATATACACTTGAATGTGCTAAAAATAAAGAAGACAAAAGTCTCAATTTAATAACCTTCAGAATGTTGTTCAGCAAGACTCAAAATTACAAAACGATGGCTTACAAAGATTTAGTCTGGCGAACAAAAGATGCTTTTTCTGTTTTCATAGGTTCTTCACACAAAGATCTTTAGACAACTTAACATAAATGATAAAATTTACCCTTCAATCAAGCATTGCCTAGAACTGCTACTCTCTGATTCCTAATTTCTTATTTGTGCACTGAAAGCCAGGTAGAAAAGAAGGCTTTCCTCCCTTAATAGCTGAATTATTTTTTTTAACGGCTCGCTGAGGAGCTAGAAAAAATTGGAGCAGGCTTCCAAAAAAAACAGCAGTTGCAAATTAAATCTAGCCGTTCCCTATTTACCACATATGCATTGCATAGAAGCACTAATAACTGGAACATTACTTAATAGCAACATTATTCTGACATAGTATAAATTAAGAAATTCATGAAGTTGTTGACCACTAGCTTGTCAGTGACCTTCCTACTGTAACTTGGATCTTAAAATGTCATCTTTCAGGGCAACCTGGGGGGCTCAGTGGGTTAAGCGGTGAGCCGACTGAGTGCCGGCCTTTCGCTGAGGTCATGATCCCAGGCTCCCTAGTTGTAGGGGAGCCTGCTTCTCCTTTTCCCTCTGCCCACCCCCTGCTGGCACATGCACTCTTTCACTCTCACTCTCTCAAATAAATAAGTAAAATCTTTAAAAAAATGTAATCTTTCAGTGACATAAAAAGTTAGAGACTTAAATGAGCTGGGCCAGCTTATCAAATGTCAGTAAAGTCTGGCATTGATTGTCTTTATTGGAGGAAGAGTATCATAAATTCCTCCTCCACCCATCTGAGTCACTGATAACTTTGGTCAGATAGCTCAATTTACCTGTTTACGTCAGTTATCATTTATTACAGTGATGGTAATACCCAGAGCATTAAAAAGGAAAAAAAAAATGCTTTCTGGAATGAATAATAACACAGCCTACACTCAATTGAGTCAGCAAAAGGAAGGGATAGAAGTAAAGGAAACAGCCCAGAAAAATGATGTTTCCCAAAAGTGAGTCAACTCCTCCTCATCAGAATGCTCCACAACTATTACTGAGAAGCAACATACACACTGTGGATCCACTTCCTTCTGGACTTTGGAGCCTCCTAGTAAGTGTACAAACACAGAAATAAACACAAGGCAAAAACAACCCTCTGCATAACACACAAACTACCCTGTAAAAGTTGTGTCACTAAAGGAAAACATTGTTTTACTTTGTCAAATGTTAAAATGGTATCAGTTCTAAGCACCAGAGCAGGGAGAAAATGCCATATGGTTTTGGCAAATACTGGACATCCAATCAAATTACGAATCATGAATAATTTTCTTCACATACAATTAAAGGAAAACTTTTTAGGATATTTCTTCTGGATAGGAAAATGATTTCATAAAATTTAAACTTCTGTGAAATTTAAGAATCTCTAAAAAAAGTGGGGGGGGGGGGATAGTGGTATAGCAAATAAAACACAAGTGCCACACAGGGAGACACTACTCTCTTTTATAAATAGAACTTCTTTGCATAATAAGGGTTCTTCAATTACACATGCAGAATTCATAAAGGCAACACTCACTTGAGGTCACTGGCTCTATTCAAGAATCGTATAACACAATAACCTTCCAGATGCCTCTGTGCACAAGGAAATGGAGGTAGTCAAGGGACCATTTTATCTGCCTGTAAACCCACCATTCCTCTAATCCTATGTATAATTATACCTCCACTCCCCCAAGTCTTCCCTCAGGCTATGGCATAAACCTAGTTATGTGCTTTCTTAGCATATCAGAGGTTTGCTCTTTTGGTAAGATTAAAACCAGAACAAAAAACACCTAGTCATTTGCTATCTCCGTGGTAGGCCACCCTGAGGAAAGCCTGCAAACCCTCTCCTTCAGCTCATCCCTGCATTGTTGTCTGCTTCCTTTTCTTCTTCTCTCCATAACATCCTGCCCACTTCCTCCAACAGAGCTGAGTTACATAACAGGTGCTAGAAGGCTGCCGATTTCTGAAACCTTGTCACCAGTGAATGTGTCCTCACTTTAAATATAACTCGGAGGTGACACTCCAAGAAAACTGTACATGAAGTTCAGTGTGACATCTAGCTCAGCTAAACACGGCCTCGATGAGAACTAGGATGTGGAGCTCTCTTCACCTCCAGAAACTGGTTCCAGGTGCCACACTTCATTTTCCCTTTATCAGGGAGCTCTTCAGCAGGGATACCTTTCAATTTCCTATTTCCAAAGATCTTTTCCAAATGTCCTAGAGACACGGACCTCAAAGAGCATATCAAAACATGGAGAATGAACTTTCTAATCTATGAATTATTTGGTCAGTAAGTCACACATACATATTTCTATTATCTTTCTGTGGACTACCATTTCTAAATATATATCCTCACATCAGTCAAATTTTCCTATTGATAACTACATTTGTTAAAGACAAAAAGAAGACATTATATATTTCCTTACAAATTAAAGAACAATGATTTTTGTTTTATCTGTTATGTAGCACATCTTCATTTGCCTAGTTTTCTTCTAGATGAAACTCTGTTCACAAACATTTGAATGCCTATTAAAGACAGAGCAGTGCACTAATCACACAGTGAAACTCCTAAGTACAAGGAAATTCTCTCATTGGAAACATCTCCTAGCAGTTAGCAGTGTATCTGGTATTGTGGAGGTGCTTTAAAAATATTTGCAAAACTGTACTATCTTTTAATACAGAAATTTTTCTGTGATTCAAATCCTCTATCTTCTTTATAGAAATAAATTTAGAAAAACATTAGCTTTTGTTTCACTCAAATATGAGAAATCATTATTGACTTTTTCTAATAAGGACACCTCCCCTCTGTTAGGTTTTCTGTTGCCAGAGAAGTCAAACCTTGATGTCAGTTCTCCTAATTGTCAAATGTTGACCAAGATAATAAACTATCAGATATACTGACTTGGACAAGTTATCTTAAGCAAATTTCTTACTAAGATTTTTCATTAATTACCTCCGTTTATATGCATAGGCAATAATGTCTCAAAATAAAAACCACTCTGAGTAGTGAGTGATCACATTTCCTTGGGTAAAGTAAGAAGTATATATAATCTGAAATTTTAAAGTTCAGGGAGCCTGGGTGGCTCAGCCAGTTAAGCGTCCAAGTCTTGATTTCCACTCAGGTCATGATCTCAGGGTTGTGAGATCAAGCTCCATCGGGTTCTGTGCTGGGTGTGGAGCCTGCTTAAGATTCTCTCTTTCTCTCTCTCTCTACCCCTCCCCACTTCCTTAAAAAAATTTTTTTTTAAGTTTAAAAGCATTCAATATAAACATTTATGGTCACCTTAATATTTTTAAAGACTGGTAGTAACATTAACATAAATTTAATTTCTAGAATTCCTGTGGTAATTTTGAATAGTGCTGATTTAGAATAGAGCGCAAATAGTTCAGTAACTGCTAAGATGGGAAAGTGTGCAAAAGCAACAAGTCAGTATCAATACACCCGGCAATTATAGTTTTATTACGCTAGGACTTTTATTTAGCCTCACTGTTAAGCCTGAAGCATCATGAAGTGAGCAAGCAAAGGTGAGTAGTCTGAAGGTAGACTCCTCAGGACATTTCCCAATATCACATCCACAGCAAAATGCCTCTAGCATTTGCAGTCCTCTTTCTGCTGTTTACTATTAAGCAACATCTCTAAATTCCTCTCCACTCCTTCATGCAAATGAGAGTGATATGTTGTTCTCTTATAGGTGCACTTGGTTTCACTCCAGTTTTCGCCACTGTGAAATGCTCCTGATGCAGGTCTGTATGCATATCTTCATCCCTGCTCCTTACAGTTTCCTATATTCTATTTCTAGAAATAAAAACATCAGCATCAACCTCTTGATAGTTGTCTGGAAAGGAATTTGGCAATGCGAATCAACTGACTTTTGCACCAGCAGGCCGCCTTTGTGATCCCCCCTCAAGGTGGGCTAGACTCACCGCACAGTCCCTCTGTGCCTGCGCTCCACACCGCACGCTCTTCCATAGAGGAGCCGCCTTTCTAACCACAGCTCTTCAGGGATATGCAAGATCTCACCGATTTTATCACATTATAGATACTTAACGTTGTTTTTTATATTTTCCACAATGAAGAAGCTTTATACATATTTCCCCATTTTGTAGTTTGCGGCTGTTGTTGTTCTTAAGGGAAGATTTGGGGGGAAAGTCCTGTAATGTTTATGCTGTTAATGTATGTTTATATGAAAAAAATGGCATACAATTACATGATAGGCATTGTCACATTGTTTTTCAGAGCTGTACCAGCTTGTATTCAATTGCTCATTTTGAGTATATACCATTTTGCCATAATATGCCATCACTTGGTAATATTTCAAATTATTTACCATCTTCAATTAAAAAATAGTATCTGGGGAGCGCCTGGGTGGCTCAGTTGGTTAAGCGGCTGCCTTCAGCTCAGGTCATGATCCTGGAGACCGGGATCGGGCTTCCTGTTTGGCAGGAAGCCTTCTTCTCCTTCTCTCACTCTCAACCCTGCTTGTGTTCCCTCTCTGGCTGTGTTTCTCTCTGTCAAATAAATAAATAAATAAAATCTTTTTAAAAAAATAGTATCTGGATTTCTCATAATTATTTCTTACTAATGAAGGTGAAGATCTTACTGCTTATTTCCAGTAGTATTTCTTTATTTTTGAAGTCTTCAGTCATACCCTTTGCTCATTTGTCTCCTGAGGTTTTCAAATGTGTATCTCGCCAATTTGAAATCTAGATGATGTTGAAGTCATTTTGCTTAACGTATTTTTCTCAGAATGTTGTCACAATATCTATTTATATATAGATTTAAATCTTTTTCCTTTTTTTCCTTCTTCTTCAAAGTTTAGAATTTTAAATTGCCTCCAAAGATGTTAACTCTTCAATTTTATTTTTCCAGCTTTGTATTATCTTAACCTAGGCTATTTGGTTGGCTTACAAATTCATTCTTAGCCAATTATTTATCCCAATACAATGAACTGAGTAATTTATCTCTTCTGTATCTTTTCATATCTCCTTTATCACAAATTTCTACAATAAGAATGTATTTTGGACCTTGTTCCTATATTAATATGCACACTTATAAAGCAGTCCATAATTTTTTTCTTTATAATAATTTATTTTATTTTTTCAGTGTTCCAAGATTCATTGTTTATACCCCACACCAGTGTTCGATGAAATACATGCTCTCCTTAATACCCACCACCTGGTTCACCTATCCCCCCAGCCCCTCCTTTCCAAAACCCTCAATTTGTTTCTCAGAGTCCCAAATCTCTCATGCTTTGTCTTTATCTGATTTATCCCAGTTCACATTTCCTTTCCTTCTCCTTATGTCCTCCATGTTACTCCTTATGCTCCACAAGTAAGTGATACCACATGATACTTGATTTTCTCTGCTTCGCTTATTTCACTCAGCTTGATCTCCTCCAATCCTGTCCATGTTGCTACAAAAGTTGGGTATTCATCCTTTCTGATGGAGATGTAATATTCCATTGTATATATGTACCACATCTTCTTCATCCATTCATCTGTTGAAAGGCACCTTGGCTCTTTCCACAGTTTGGTGATTGTGGCCATTGCTGCTTATGAACATTGAGGTGCATATGGCCCTTGTTTTCACTATATCTGTATCTTTGGGGTAAATACCCAGTAGTGCAATTGCAAGGCCATAGGGTAGCTCTATTTTTAATTTTTTAACGAATCTCCACACTGTTTTCTAAAGTGGCTGCACCAACTTGCATTACCACCAACAGTGTAAGAGGGTTCCCCTTTGTCCACAGCTTCTCCAAAACGTGTTATTTCCTGTCCTGTTAATTTTTGCCATTCTGACTGGTGTAAAGTGGTATCTCAATGTGTTTTTGATTTGAATTTCCCTGATGGCTAATGATTACAAACATTTTTTCATGTGTCTGTTAGTCATTTGTATGTCTTTTATGGAGACGTGTCTGTTCATGTCTTCTGCCCGTTTTTTGGTGTGATCATTTTTGGGGGGGCGTGTTGAGTTTGAGGAGTTCCTTAGAGATCTTGGCTACCAGCCCTTTGTCTGTACTGTCATTTGCGAATATCTTCTCCCATTCCGTGTGTTGCCTTTTTGTTTTGTTGACTATTTCCTTTACTGTACAGAAGCTTTTTATTTTGATTAAGTCCCAAAAATTCATTTTTGTTTTTGTTTCCTTTGCCTTTGGAGACGTGTCTTGAAAGAAGTTGTTGTGGCCAATGTCAAAAAGGTTACTGCCTATGTTCTCTAGAATTTTGACAGATTCCTGCCTCATGTTGAGGTCTTTCATCCATTTCGAGTTTATCTTTGTGTATGGTATAAGAGAATGGTTGAGTTTCATTCTTCTATATGTAGCTGTTCAATTTTCCTAGCACCATTTATTGAAGAGAAGCAGTCCATAATTTTTAATTACTGTACTTTGTCAAGTTTGTCATGTATTCTAATGTTGGGACAAGCTCATTTCACAGAAATTTTTATTTTTAGAATTCTTCCTATTCTAATCTGCTTATTCCTCCATGTGAATATTAAAACAATACTTATAAAGAGAAGCCTGACTAGATTTAATGAGTATTGGATCAAAATTATAAATTGATTTTTTTTTTTTTTTTAGATTTTATTTACTTGACAGTGAGAAACACAGCCAGAGAGGGAACACAAGCAGCGGGAGTGAGAGAGGGAGAAGCAGGCTTCCCGCCGAGCAGGGAGCCCGATGTGGGGCTCGATCCCGGGTCTCCAGGACCATGACCTGAGCCGAAGGCAGTCGCCCAACCAACTGAGCCACCCAGGCGCCCCTATAAATTGATATTTTTATACCCTATGTAGAAATATAGCTTATAATTTCATTTCTTAAATCTTAGAGCTTACCATTACATTTTTGACATCCAAGATAAAAGTCTCACACATTTCTCTAAAGAAAACAGTGTTTAAACCTTGTCACTGTTGCTTTTAATCCCTTGGATCTCATCGAGTTTTCTGACTGGTGATTGTTAGTATACAAAAAATTCTAGAGATTAAGTCTCTCATATAAGGCAATTGCTTTACTTTTAACCAATGTGATGCCATTATATATTTGTTCTTTTTACAATATTTATTTAACTTACTTCTTAATACACTGACCAAAATTACCATACTTTGATTATTTCACAGCCAACACGTTGTTTTCCATGTGCCTACCTGAACCTCTTTATTACATACAAACTGACGCCAGTAATAACTTCTTGCTACCAACTTTAATAAAATTGCTCATATCTCATACATCTAGCATACATATTATTTCCTTTTATTATTAGTAGACTATCATTCTCATTTCTGTCTCACAGGTCCTATCACTAAAATGCTATATATGCTCCTCTTAGTAATTTATATTTAGGGCAGAAAAGCCCTGTAGATGGTTTATGGAACACACAGGTTTATGGAAAAGGACTGAAACCACAATACAAAAAAACCTTCTGCAAAATTTGCAATGACTCTGTACAATGTGACTATTATAGCAGAAGTGAACTTTTAAATTTATGTTTGTTAAGCTAGCCTTCAACTTAATTAACTATTTTTAGATGATGTTTTATTATATGTAGTTATGAAATTACAGAAAAAAAGTTGACTATGAATCTTAAAAACAACATACACTGGCAACCACAAAATGCTAACATGAAGAGAAAGCCATTTAAAATTTTTAAATGGTCTTTATGAACCTGAACACCTGCATCTTCCTTTGCCTACTACTGGCTTATCAAAAAATATGAAAACTTCAAAGTTTATATTACTTTAAGTGAAGAAAAATATTTTTTAAAAGATTTTATTTATGTATTTATTTGAGAGAGAGAGAGAGAGAAAGCACCCAAAGAGTGGGGTGGGGGGGGAATCCCAGGCTGACTGTGTTGAGCCTGGAGCCCATCACAGGGCTCTATCTCATGACCATGAGATCATGACCTAGCTGAAACCAAGAGTAGGATCCTCAACAGACTAAGCCACCCAGACATCCTACAAAAATCACTTTTATTACTTATACTGAAAATGATTATAATACACATGGGGAGAAATGGATAGTGTTGGTCTGCTAGAGAGATGTATGGAAACAACTGGCTTCCTCAGGAAATTCCAAACCGGAAAGAACTCTAAGAAAAAAGTCTTCATTAAAGGCAGCCCTCTGGGCTTCACATGGAACATGGCAAAGAAGCCCAAGGGCCTACCGGTATCACTGCCTTTCCATGTGTGAAAGTCTCCAACTCTAACAAGACAAACTCTCTTGCATGAATAAGAAATGACAAAGTTCTTTACTTTGTCCTATGTCTTGAAACAGTCACCTGAGGATCCCATAGAAAATTAACAGGAATCTTTAAAAATAATTTTTCTCCTTCTATTGAATGCATTTTTAACAAAATATCATGTTTTGTTTATGTGGGCCATGTAGTGGTCATATGGCATAATGAATCAAAACGGGATTTTTCAGACCAAGTAGGTGAACATCTTGATCCACTCTTTCCAAGCTGTGAGCCATGGCACAGAAGCAACGACGTGACAGGAGTTCTCAATGATGTGAGCCAAGTTCAAAAGACAGACTTCTGAGACGTGGCTCAGGTGCACACTTCTGCGGCATGGCTGGCTCACATGGGATGAAGCAAAGACTGGCAATATTCCAGGGATGGGAAGTATAGATTGACTAACCAGGGACACACCCAATAAATTTATCTTCAAATGTATCTTCTTACCTCATACTGTAAGTAAAGGAGTTTTTCGTTTTAGTATTTCTAAGATTGCTATCATAAGATGAGTAACTGCAAAATTACTAATTCCTGTCCCTAGCTAGATAGATATGCCTCAACTAAATATGTTTAGAGAAGAGAAATAACTCTGCCAGGACCACAGAGTGAGAGAGGCTCGGATATGTAGGTAGTATGGCAAATCTCATTTTAAAAAAATATATAGTAAGGTCTTCATGAACACTCATAAACATTGCAGCTAGGGGACTCATTACTGAATTCTATCAATAATTAACAAGGACCTGAAGTCACCTTACAGACAATCTTGTCAATCCTTTTACTAATTGGGGAAAAAAAACCCAAATTAGATTTTGTTTCCATTTTTACTGTTTAGGAAAGCCAAGAGAGAGTACCTGTCTAAGGTACAGAGTAAAAGAATTACTGTAACAGACTTCAACCAGCGGAGTATTCTTTAGCCCTCAACTCAGTCAGATCTCACAATCAAACTAATGATACTAAAATGACTAACAGAAGATACTAACTTCGATCGTCAATCAGAGTAAAAGACAATGAAGGCACACTATCCTCGTTTTGCAGGTACGTATCCTGTCTAAAACCTCAGTGCAGAATTTATACCCAATTTAGACTATCTGAAATGTCAGAACATTGCCAGCTGGGTGGAAGCTATAATAAGCTCACTTCTCTAACTCTTGACTTTGATATTTCAGGGAGCCAGCTCAAAAAAGATAAACTACGGCTCTGCTGAAATTAGATAAAATAATCAGAAAACTCTTTAATGATGATATTGAACCAGGATGCCTAGAGATTGTTAATAGGCAGCAAGCAGACCCCTAATCTCACAAGAATCCATTTTCTTGGCAATGAACCAAGCAGAAATCAGCCTTTTCTTGTAAGACAATGAATTCACAGTTTTAAAATATCCTAATCATACTTCATCTAAAACTTGAGACCTCTTGTGGGTAAAATATTCTCAAAGACAGACAGCCTACTCCATTTACCATGAATTTAAGAGTCAGGACTTAATACCAGACTCGGAACGGCCGATTGTGCTTTCCGTGTGGGCATCAGAACTCAGGTGGAGTGAATCAAATAGTGAAGCCTGCTTAATCATTTCACAGGCCAACTAGCTAGGCTTCCTTCGCTACAGATTTATACAGAACAGAGTTACCTACGCTTTTTCCCCCAACATTACACCTTTTAAATTAATATGCTTTATTAACCAGTAGCCGTACACAATGGGATTTACAATTAAAAGAATGGCTTTTTTTTTTAATACAAACATCACACAGGGCTTTGATGCCCCTCAGTAAACTACAACTGCCCATTACCATAGCTTAATAATACTTACGCTACTTTTGGAAAACATTCATTTAAGGAATACTGTGTACCAAACATATTGATTGGACTTAATCTGGTAATGCACTAAATCCCTGATTGGTATTATTCCAGCTAGGAAACAATCTAAGGATGACCATTTGGAAGTAGTGAATTAAAGTGACTTTTTTATACATCTCTAAACAGGCATCCAAATGTCTGCTGTGAAGGTAGAACTTATGTATTTCATCTAACAGTATTGCTTGTGATCAAAACGTTTTTCATCAACTCTGAATATCCTCACTGGTAACAATAAGCACCTCTTCTCTGGTTGGGTATGGTTTTTACAAAACACCTCAAATCATTCAGAGAACAGGCTGGTGCATAAACTGCATTTTAAATAAAACAAAAACAAAAACAAATACTAAGTAGTCATGCAAACATGTTTAAGATCTTGTTATGGAGACAACGACCCAAAAAGAGGATCCTTAAAAATGGTTTAAGTGATAGTTCATCACTGACAGTATATACCCATAAAGTGACTTCCTTGAAAAGATCACCTGTTTGGTCTATATGCTCTCACATGTCTACAAACAACTCAGGGCTTCATAGGCACACACTTCCTACCTAAGGCTTATCCTCACTTGTGGAGCTTACAATGGTTCACTGCAAACATCTAAATTGTCCACATTCATAGCTAAGGCAGCTTTCAGATCACGTGCATCTTTCTAACCATCCTGCCCCCCTCCATCTTCTGAAAACATTAGAACACATTTAAATTCTACAGTTTTCAAATTAATACAAAGTAATTTTTTAACATTGACCAATTAAGCTGACCATATGGTCTTCTAGAATTAGTTTAAACATATTTGGCAAAAAGAAAAAAAAAACAAAAAACATATTTGGCAATGGCACTTCTAATATACATCAGAAGAGGGCAAGAAACACCCCTTAAGTTTTACTTGTGGCCCTCCTTCAGATGCCTGCTCTGCTATGTATTAGGTAGAACCACATGAAATTGACATTTCTGTAGGTCACAGAGGGTTGAATATCAATAACTTCCCATGTTTCCATTTAATAACACTGTTCTAAGACAAAAAAGCTTGAATATCTACCAACAGAGCTAATGAGATAGAGGTTGTTATCTACATGGCTATCTTCCCAGCAACAACTTACATTTATGCAAAGATAGTTTATATAAACCTTAACATATATATTATGGAGTTTTGCAACACTGTGAGTTAGGCAGATCAGATATGCTGATCTCCACTTCAGGGATGAGAAAATAAGGCTCAGATGCTAAGTCAATTGCTCAAATGTCCAAAAGTAATAGGGCAAGGAATCAAACCTAAGCCCTTGGACTCCTGATCTTTGCTGAAACAACCTTTCTTTAAAAGGATAATCAAAATCATCTAAATACAAGCACACATACTTCCGATGCTTATTTGTGGACAGATTCCATAAATACCTATGCAATAAGTGTCTAGATTGGAGCACTTAAAAACCCTTTCAAAATTGTGGGTGCACACTGAAGGACATTCTTACAATTTATTTGCTCACTTCTGCAACCTACACCCTCCCCTGGGACTTCATCATTACATCCCACAGTCCGGCCTCTGCCTCACCCAGAGGTCACATACCTGGCTAACTACATTATGCCTCCCCTGGGGGACAAAACAGTGGGACTAGACACACGATGTAGGCTTCACACCATATCGGTCATGCCACCAGCCTAGTTTACTTAAGATAACCAAAACCTGAGATATGATTTGCCATAATGTATTAACTGAATGAATGGCCCATGGGCCACTGACTCAAACAGACGGTGGCAATGTAATTACACCACTTTAAGCTTAAAAGAAAAAATTGCTATTGCCTAAATTTGTTCTACAAGCATAACTACTTACCAATGGAGGAAAAAGTTTTATATTAATTGCTAAACCAGGCAATTCCGTGTGTTAGAATATTCAGAGTGGGAGCTGGTGCAAGGTAATAAGGCTTCCTCCTCAACCACCCACCCTTACTGGCCCACCAAGCAATAACAGAATCTTTCTTGTTTACTAATTTAAAATAATATATATTTCACCAATGTTATCTTTAGATGCAGACACTGACAACCCCTTCCTACTGTCTGGTACTGTAAGGGTATCAATTTGCAGAGATCAAGTCTCACTTGTTACCAAGAAAACAGATCTGTGACTATGGTGGCCATGGAGAGGGAAGTGGAGACAACTCACAACACACTTATACACCTTTGCTTTTGAATTATTTTTTAACTGTGTTAAATACTTACTCACACAACAGAACACCATTCTCTAAAGAAGCTCGAAAATCCTTTGTTTCAAAATTCTTCTCTGTTACTGCCTGAAAAACAGATTTGGGTATTAATTTTCTCTTAGGGTTAATCCACAAGTCAAAGTTAGCATTAGATTAATTAATATGCAACTAATGTTATCCTTGAAGTATGTGCTTCTATCATCAAAAGTTGATTATGGAAATTAAAATATGAAATTACATGTGGTTCTATGTTACAGAGAGATTAACCATTTTAGTATGAACAAATATAAACAGGAAAAAAGACATGATGAGAGTTTTCTGTAATGGAACCATTTTACTGGTAATCAACAAAAGTTAGAAGGTCCATTTCCAACATCTTTTCTATAAAATCCTATGGGAAATCTAGCCTACCAAGAGTAAATAAAATCAGATTAAGATATAAACTTGAAACATCAACAACTTATGCACATCATTAATTTCAAGTCCACCTTTCAATTCCTCAAGTTTCATGACAAAGCTAAAAAGCAGAGGACACAACTCTCCTTAAATGGATTCATACAATGGCCTTGATTTGTGTAATGAGCCACATTTACTGAAACATCCCAGAGAGGCCTATGAAATCCTGACACAGAGAGACAAAAGACAGGCACAGAAGACCGTGTATACTTTAAACAGACAATCCTCCACTTAAGGCTGTGACATATGAACAAACCACCAATAGTCACCACAACCGATATTCCTTAGTGAAGCCACTGGAAAAATATGTACAGATCCTGTCTCTCAAGAGTGGAGTAGCTGGGAGGAAAGAGGATCTTAGAGAGGACAGAGTACCAGAGAAAATGGAGGCCACACAGGAAAAAGCTGTTCCAAGAACTACTCCTGCTGCTTGCTCCACCTGGCACTTTGGGAAGAAACACCATATTGGAAATCTCATTTGGGAAGTCTCTGATCTTAACCCTAAGTAGCTACAAGGTCCTATTGTCCTTACTCCCCATGGCTAGGTTTTCAGCCCACCTACAATCCCTAGGTATGCCTTCCGCATCTTTTCCATGGTGCCCAACATCGCTATAGCTAGGCATATGGTCTGTTAACTGACAAAATAGCAATTATTTTGTAAATAGAAGTTAGTTTCTCATAAGCTGCTTGTGTAAATATGGACGGGAGCCTGGGGCAGGAGGTAACATACGCAAACACAAGAGGTAGGGGATCCCTTCCTATACACAGCATTAATCTAAAGAAAAGCTACACTGCCCCATGAATTAAACATTGGCTGAGTGTTTCTGTTACAGGCACATACCTGGATATTGAGTGGAAAGCTAAAGAAAAAAAAATGCAGGAAGCTCTTTCCTCAAGGACCTCACAGTCATATAAGTAAAACACAAAGCTTCAAAATGAAATAACGTGTATCCAAACAGAGTGGTACATTCCTTTGGGGAAAACCTTGAGTGGCTCATGGATTATCCCAAGTAACCAGATGCTCATGGTTTGTGGAACACAAACTCTCTTGAATTTTTCCCCAAATAGATCCAAAATGAACTCAAGATAAGCACTGTGGGGTGCCTGGGTGTCTCAGTCAGTTAAGTGTCCAACTCCTTCAGCTCAGGTCATGATCTCAGAGTCCTAGAACCGAGCCCCCCGTGTCAGGCTCCTGCTAAGTGGGGAGACCACTTGGGGATTCTCTCTCAAAAATAAATAAATGTTTAAAAAAAAAAAAAAGAGCATTGATCCCAATTAGTGAAAACAGAGCAACATCTCCTTTATCTGGGAACTCCTATCCAAAGCCAAAAAGCATGAAAAAGTTCCAAGAACATCCAAAAGAGATGGCAAAGTCCATTCTTTCTAGTAATAGGACAGCCCCCCTCACCGCCCCCAACACTTATCTACCACTGACACAATCTGGTGATTAAGTTCCCATGTTAACCTAGCTTAGGTTAGCAGTGGGTTAAAAGAAAGAAGCACTGTACCTACTGACACATGGATAGTAGTGGAGAGTGACAGTCGGTGGCCATGGATGGGGCCAGCCAAGAGGGAAGGGCAGCAAGTGGCATAATGGAAAGAGAAAGGGTTCACGTCTGAGAAAAGTATATTCATATCCCACTTTCATTGCCTAAGAGCTGTGTGATCTTAAGCAAGTTAAATAATCTCTGAACCCGTCTACTCATCTGAAACAAGGGAAGTATCACCTGTTATTAGCTTGCAAAGGCCAAGAAGCTATGCAGTCAAATACCTGAGGGTAGCTAATCGCTGTAAAGTTTAACCTCATTACAAGCACTGACCTTCAAGTTAGCACTCTGACAACACACTCTGCTAATGAACCCTCAAAAGAACACCTCTGTATCATAAAGCCAGGTTACATTCTGAATATTAAATAGAAACAATGAAATATACAGAGATGTTCAGAAAAGCCAATATCCAGAATGGTTTATTTCCCCAAAAAGACTATAGAAAGGCAAAAGTCATAGTGCATGGATTTTGGACCACCCTCATCCATACGTCAAAATATTAACATACTCCTGTGTATGTACATACATATCTACTCTTGTATATAGTACATATACTAATCTAAATAACAATAAAATTAAAATGATACAAAATCTAAATAAATCTAAATGATATAAAACCAGACTCCATCTATACTGTATTTATAAAGATGACAGGACTTAAAAGCTAAACAAAGATTTTTAAATAATAGTCCAAAATTTAAGGACAAGGAATCTGGCAAACTCTGTACATTACTGAAGGTATTATAAAATGATACTACCTTTTGAGGATGAAATCTGTGATATGTATTTAAAGTCTTAATTTTTCATACTATGAAGCACACCAAGTGCAGATCCAGGAATTTATTCTAAGACAACAGGATAAGAACGCAAAGACATGATGCCAAAATTGTCTCACAGCATTATATGGAAGAGCGACAATCACAAAATCCCGAACGCCCAAAAAGAAATGGGTTAAATTATGATATAAACTTAAAACAGAAAACTACATGAAATTTAAACTCACACCTTACAAGTAATGTACTTGCAAAGAATACTTAATGTAGGCGTGTCTGGGTGGCTCAGTCAGTTAAGTGTCTGTCTCTGGTTCAGGCTGTGATCCCAGGGTCCTCGACTGGAGCCCTGCTCAGCGTAGAGACTGCTTCTCCCTTTCCTTCTGACCTTCCCCTTCTGCTGCCTCCCCTGCTTGTGCTCTCTCACTCTCTCGCTCTCTCAAATAAACAAAACATTTTTTAAAAAGAGTACTTAAATGTATTAATTATAATTCATGGAATACATGAAGTATACCAATTACTATAATTCTATGGTAGGTGTTAGATAAATAAATAGGAAATAAATTAACAGTAATCATTTTTAAGTGGTGGAATTATACCTTATTTAAATATATTTTTGCTTATAATCTGTAACAATGACAGGTGTTTCTTGTGCAACAGATATACAAATTAACATTTTTAAAAAATGCAAAAAGGCCAGAAACCACTAGATTTGAGTCAACTTCCTGTATCTCCCACATTTAGAAGATAAAGGAAATTTTCATGTTCATAATTTTTCTCATTACCTATGAAATCCACATAATCCTTAAATTTAATAATCCTTAATTTTCCTCTTTTGCTAGTGAGAAAATTAAGGCTCAGAAGGTTTAACTTTCTAGAAAGTTACAGAGCCATCCATATACAAACGACACCAAAAACCTACAGCATTTTACAAGCATTCAATAAGAGAGTATTCCCCAACTACATCACACACTAAATGTTCCTAAAAAAAAAAAAAAAAAAAAAAAAGTTGTCTTCAATCTGTATGCAGATTTTTTAAATCTAAATAAGTATATTAGACCATGCAATATGTCTTCCAAAACAATCCTCCACTATTCTGGGAATAAAAAGTAACTTGGTAATTTCAAAATGTTCCAATAACTTTTTTTACAATGTTCCTGGATAAAAGAAATTTGTATCTTACTACATAATGATTGTGTGTGTGTGTGTGAAAGAGAGAAAGAGTGGGTGAATATGGTACTCTAAACATTAACAACATGAAAAATTAATTTTAAGTGGGTTAAGAGTTTCTTTGGACATTTTCATATACAAAATACTCATATCATATATGCTAAGTCAATCTCAGTAACTCAAATATCCGATCATGGTAAAATAAAAATGTTTACTTAGCAAATTATATACCACGTAAAAACAAACTCATCTAAGACCCATCCTAAAGAATTAAAACAAAAACGTTTTTCCTAGAGTTTTAAATAAAAAAAGAAAGCATAAATGAATTCATTTTTTAATATTTTATTTATTTGAGAAAGAGTGAGCAAGTGGAGGGGAGAGAGACAGAGAATCTCAAGCAGATCCACACGGAGCACGAGGCCCAATTCAGGGCTCCGTCTCACGACTCTGAGATCATGACCTGAAAACTAAAACCAAGAGTTGGACACTCAACTGACTGAGCCACCCAGGTGCCCGTGAGACAGCATAAATTAATAGCAGGGATTTTCAGCCTATAGTGGCTTCCTGGGTCATGTTCATTAAGAAACCTACAATAGGCATCTACCATTGCCAGGTGAGGCCAGGTCAGTCTCCAGGGCCCCTGCTAGTTCCTACCTGTAACTCTGGAGAATCCAGCTTTACTTCTTAGTGTTCTGATCTGTGCATGGAGATACAAAGTCCCTACCTCACAGGGTTACTGAGAACTGAACGAGATAAAGTATATGAGATACTCAACATCTGCTTGACTCAGGAGGGGCCCTGACAAATGTTAGCTATTATAACCAGCTGCTACTTATCCAGCTGTAGAATGAAGATAAAAAGTTTCATCTAACCAAGGAAAAATATGTTTGCCAGAAGTGACATCCTTTAATTAAAGGAAAAAACTGATTTACCACATTATAAAAATCTATGAGATTACTTTCTATATCCTGGAAAATATAAAATTATAGAGATCTGTAAAGGACCTCAAAATATAGTGAAGTCAGTTTGTTCAAAATAATTAATTCATACTTTTTTAAATAAAGATTTTATTTATTTCTTTGACAGAGAGAGAGAGAGCAGAAGTAGGCAGAGAGGCAGGCAGTGGTAGAGAGAGAAGCAGGCTCCCCACTGAGCAGGAAGCCCGACGAGGGGCTCTACCCCAGGACCCTGAGATCATGACCTGAGCCCAGGGCAGGCCCTTAATCCACTGAGCCACCCGGGTGCCCCAAATCATACTTGAAAATATAAACCCTTCAGTGTGCTGAAAGAAATTCCAGAATCTTGAAAGAACTGCCTAGGAGTACTAACAATTACTATTGCATTCAATAATTCTGAACCTTACTCATTAGCAAGTTATTTGAGGTGTGATACATTTTACGTAATGAAGTATGATTCATAGGAACTAAACACATAAAGACTATGTGTTCCCCTCTTAAGTTATCAGAAGTTAACACAAACAAGAGTCATAATCACTGTGCAGTCAAACAGCCACACCTCGCCTTCTATAAAAACTTGGTTTTTCCCTGTTTCGTGCCCCTCTCCATATTTCCCAAATGCAATTAAAGAAAAACCATTACCTGAACTAACCTCAGAGGCACATCAGACAAAAAGACCTGGGTTGAATCCTGGACCCACCTCACTCGACACACTTTTCACATGCCACTGCTCAGTCCCCTAACTAAAACAAAACAAAAACAAAAACAAAGTAGATATTTGCCTTATCTACTTCAGCACACACATGATATGTAAAAAATATTTGACTCCTCTAAAAAACAAACAAAAATCAACCACACACTAAAGACAAGGCTAGTGCTTCTTCCAGCCCTGTGTCCTGGGTGCTGAGTGGCTCTGCTATCAGAAAGAAGCTAACAAGTGACAGGACCTAACGTGAGGCTCTTGGGTGAGAAGCTTCCCTGGAGTTAATGACTGGGAGCATATGAAGGGCGGGGCAGCAGGCCCACAACCACTGCTGCCAAACCTGTCTTTCCACCTGTAGCCTCCAGAGAAGCCCATGATAGGAAGTTTTCAAAGGGCATATTTTGAGGAATAAATTATCAGCTAAATATACAGGCAATAAATTCAAGTTCACAAATTCCAAAAAAAAAAAAAAAGCCATTTCTTTTGCTATGAAATGTATTATTTTAATAAGCAAGTGGGAGTTACCTTCATACCCTCTACTGCTTTGTTTATGGTTTTATTTTAATCCTCTGGCTGGATTAGATTTCCCACCAATATAAGCAACATGTTCCTCTAATGCTTCATCTCTCCATTCCAATTCTGACCACATAATCCACATGACTTAAATCCCAAACATTCTGGGAACTTCTCAAAGACCACTTCATACCAGACTGGTTATCAGCAAAACACCCACTAGTGCAAGTCAGCAGACACTCATCTTGTGGAAATTTTTCAATTCTCTTTAAGCAGCCATGTAAAAGATGTTTAGAATCCAAAAAGCACTCTCGATCATATTTTTGGTGAATCACAGTATAAAAACACAGCGTTTTAAAAGACAGAAAGCAATGTTTGCAACAAAAACTAGGCTGTGAGCTTCAACTGGTCTCACAACAGATTCTAAATTATTCTATTCTAACTGATCAACCACTAGGTCATATTTAAGATACATATGATCATCATCATGTCAATCATTTCAACCTAAGTAAAGCAAAAAAACCAACAAAACAAAACCCAAGGAATATTTACCAGCAGAAGCCACTGTGGAACACAGGATTCACATCACAAAACAGTTCACAAAAGATAGCTCTGGCTTAATTTTTCCATTCAGGAGATGACAGAGTGTTCACCTTTGAATGAGAGGGTCCACAAAGGGCATTAGTTCCATAGCTGAAAGCCCTAGGCAGTACACAATCAAGGAGCTGCCACGCTTTTCAGTCAATCTCTAAATCTGCCAAAGAATTAGAAACACCTCTCTCAAATTAAGGAGTCAATTCCATTTACAATTGCACCCAAAACCATAAGATACCTAGGAATAAACCAAACCAAGGAGGCAAAGAATCTATACTCAGAAAACTATAAAATACTCATGAAAGAAATTTGAGGAAGACACAAAGAAATGGAAAAAATGTTCCATGCTCATGGGTTGGAAGAACAAATATTGTGAAAATGTCTATGCTACCTAAAACAATCTACACATTTAATGCAATCCCTATCAAAATACCATCAATTTTTTCAAAGAAATGGAACAAATAACCCTAAAATTTCTGTGGAACCAGAAAAGACCTTGAACAGCCAGAGGAAAGTTGAAAAACACAACCAAAGTTTGTGGCATCACAATTCCAGACTTCAAGTTCTATTACAAAGCTGTAATCATCAAGACAGTATGATACCGGCTTAAAAACAGACACATAGATCAATAGAACAGAATAAAGAGCCCAGAAATGGACTCTCAACTCTATGGCCACCTCATCTTTGATAAAGCAGGAAAGAATGTCCAATGGAAAAAAGAGTCTTTTCAAAAATTGTGTTGGGAAAATTGGACAGCCACATGCAGATGAATGAAGCTGGACCATTTCCTTACACCACACACAAAAAATAGACCCCAAGTGGAGGAAAGACCTCAATGTGAGACAGGAATCCATCAAAATCCTTGAGAAGAACACAGGCAGCAACCTCTTTGACCTCAGCTGCAGCAACTTCTTCCTAGAAACATCACCAAAGGCAAAGGAAGCAAGGGCAAAGATGAACTATTGGGACTTCATCAAGATCAAAAGTTTTGCACAGCAAAGGAAACAGTCAACAAAACCAAAAGACAATCTACAGAATGGGAGAAGATATTTGCAAATGACATATCAGATAAACGACTGGTATCCAAAAATCTATAAAGAACTTATCAAACTCAACACCCAAAGAATAATCCAGTCAAGAAATGGGCAGAAGACAATTTCTCCAAAGCAGACATCCAAGTGGCCAACAGACACATGAAAAAGTGATCAACATCCCTCAGCATCAGGGAAATACAAATCAAAACCACACTGAGATACCACCTTACACCGGTCAGAATGGCTAAAATTAACAAGTCAGGAAACAACAGATGTTGGTGAGGATGGGAGGAAAGGGGAACCCTCCTACACTGTTGGTGGGAATGCAAGCTGGTGCAGCCACTCTGAAAAACGGTATGGATTTTCCTCAAAGAGTTGAAAATAGAGCTACCCTATGACCCAACAATCACACTACTAGGTATTTACCCTAAAGATACAAATGTAGTGATCCAAAAGGGTACGCGCACCTGAATGTTTATAGCAGCAATGTCCACAATAGCCAAACTATGGAAAGAACCTAGATGTGCATCAACAGATGAATGGATAAAGAAGATGTGGAACACACACACACACACACACACACACACACACACACACACACACAGGAATACTATGCAGTCATTAAAAAGAATGAAATCCTGTCATTTACAATGACATTGATGGAACTGGAGAATATTACGCTGAGCAAAATAAGTCAATCAGAGAAAGACAATTATCATATCATCTCTCTGATATGAAGAATTTGAGAGGCAGGGCGGGGGGTCATGGGGGGTAGGGAGGGAAAAAAATGAAACAAGATGGAACTGGGGAGGGAGACAAACCATAAGAGACTCTTAATCTCA
The DNA here is from genome assembly GCA_004023965.1 of Spilogale gracilis. Classification (NCBI taxonomy): domain Eukaryota; kingdom Metazoa; phylum Chordata; class Mammalia; order Carnivora; family Mephitidae; genus Spilogale; species Spilogale gracilis. The sequence goes on along the minus strand of PITA01012084.1, from coordinate 12,177 downwards.
GGAAACAAACTGAGGGTTGCTGGGGGGTAGGAGGGTTAGGGTGGCTGGGTTATAGAAAAAATAAAAATTAATAAAAATTTTTTTAAAAACACCTCCCTCCTTTCTTCCATTAAAATTCATTTTGGGGGCACCTGGGTGAGTTAGTTAAGCGCTCTACTCTTAATTTTGGCTCAGGTCATAATTTCAGGGTTGTGGGATCGAGGCCCAGGTTGGGCTCCATGTTGGGTGTAGAGTGTACCTGGGATTCTTTCTCCCTCTCCCTCTGCCCCTCCCCCACTCTTTCTCTCCCCTGCCCCCCATTTTTTTTTTCATTTTTGAAGCAACCGCTATATGATCCCTGCAACTCCACAATACAGATACAATTTTTAATCTCCCTGAGTTGTCTCTATTATTATTTATGAAACAGTAATTTTGACAGATCTTATTGATCACACATACCAAAAACTTATAAACAAAAAGGATTAGGTAAAACATTAGGTAAAAACTAAGCATAATTTAAATAGAACAAACGTCTACCTCCTAGCTTCTTTCCTTGAGTAAAATTATTGAAAAGGTTATTCACAATGTTAAAGAAGCAAGTTCCTCCCAAAAGGATGAGCTTTGTTCTTTTTAAACTACCCCAGGACTGTGTCCCAAATAAAAAGGAACTTGGAGACAAAGAGGCTGAGATGGGAGGCTCACACTCCTTCCTCCTATAACTGAGAGTCAGTCTCTGATTTTCTCCAGACCTCAGTCTCTCTGTTATGAATCAGGTTCCCAGGTAATGGCAGCCAGCACTTACTCTGCTTACTTTGTGCACAGTCTCTCTTAATCCCAGAACGACCACATGTGGTAGAATCTCTTACCCCATTTTTACATGAACTGAGTTACAGTATGGTTGCTTGAGTTGAGATCTAGATCAGCAAGCAGCTCCCCATCTAACAGGCAGAGAGAATCAAATAAGAGGGGTCCATCACAGCATGGAGTGAACTCTACAATATAATTAGGAACCCAAGTCCTGGCCATGCCAGTCTACACTGCATACTCTCCAGGGCAAAACGATCTTGACCAACTTCTCAGTGTTTGAAATACAGGTTAGACACACTAGTCATTTATGTTAAATTTATTTATTACTCTTCCCATGAATAGTTACATGACGACTATTTTAAGCAAAGAAGAACAAGAATAAAACAAACAAACAAACAAACAAACAAACAAACAAACCAAACACAAAAAAGCAAACTGATGGTTTCATTTCAGGTGTATGGGGTGATGGGGGGGTGCGTTTTAGAGAAAGAAATTGCCTCAGTTCCTGAAATCACTTTATTAAAGTAGCCTTTTACTGCATAAGAATGAACCCATTGTAGTTTTGTCAATAGTTCAAGAACAAACACAAGAGTCCATGGAAGGTATCACTTTAGTGATAGACCTTTTCAAAAGAGAATATTCTTGGATGAAATGTTCCAAGTTGGGAGCTTGTTACCACCTATGGCTTTGCTCCTGAAATTTTTTCCAGGCTACACAATATCTTGGAATTTATCTTCCCCATTAGATTAACTTTTTAAATTTTATCTAAGATACTAAGAAGTTACCCAGTTATTCATTCCTTCAAACTCATGTAAGGACAATTGCTATGCACATACCTGACATGGTGCTTGGCACTAGGAATATAAAAAGTCAGATGAAGCAATTCTTGGAAATCCCTCTTTAAAAGTCTCACCCTGTTTTGCAAAATGTAGTCAAAACAGTATTTTAAGGCTGGGCATCTCTTTAGAATGTGGTTAACCCTCTGAATTACAGCATGTTCTTGGTCAAGTTACATTGCATAGTCAGCAAATAACATTGCTCTAAGCAACATAATGCTCAAGTCACTGGCCCCTCTGAAGGTTTGGCATCATAGTGCATGACATCCTGGAGTATACTAGGACTGTTTTCATCAATGTTAATATCACTTGATAGCAAACTCAAAGCCAGCTCTCCGTTTTCCAAAATAGTGGCAATCCGGATTTCACAGATCCCTGAAATCTAAATGGAATCCAAAAGTCTCATAAGGGTCAAAAATCTAAACATTTCTCCTGCCCCCGCTAACCCCTTAAATCCTCAGTCTCGGGGGCTCATATAAGTCACACCTCCCACTTCACCTTCTCTTGGGAAAGACTCCCAGGTCCTCATAACACCACGAAGGGAAAAAGAGCGAAATGTGAAGCTCCCAGCCGAATCCCCAGATAATTAAAAGCCAGCTATCTTTATAAACATTCAAAATTCTCACTCATCATCATTAGGCCAAATGTCAGCTGCACTCAGATTTTGGGGTATTAAAAAAAAAAGTCTGAACAAAATTTCTGCTCCAAAAATGGCCACTTCCTTATACAGTTACCAATGTTTGGTGTACAATCCCAAAATGTTTTAGCTAAAACATTACTTATAAGCAAAAAATGAACGACTGGAAGAACTAAATAAAACCAAAGAAAGAGGAAGTTTCGCTCCAGGGCTGACAATTTCTGTGGCAGGTTTCATCTAGATACGAAATTCAAGACAACCTATTAAATGCAGCTAGTTAAGTTCACTGAAAACAACACACACACAAATGTGCTCAGATTTTACAGACCGACTTTGTGTTCTGTTCACAACCACAAAAACTACTTCTAAAGGTTAAAGTATAAAGTCCATTTTGTCTATAAATACAGGTTCATAATCCAATTTAGGCTGTTGTCAACAATAGGAAAAAATATTCCAAGGGGGGAAAAATCTACCAAAAGACTAGTCTAGTGCATAAATTATTAGTTTTTTCTAGATCAAGGGGTTTTTAAATAACTAGCACACGATGCACACACAGATGTGAACATCCATTATCAGGATATTTTAAGTATAGTTCAAATGCTTAATATAATCATGGGTTCTCAGGAGTCAAGAGACATCCTTCTTTTTTGCAGATATGTCTCACACACACATTAACAAGTCTCAACAATTATCTGCTTATCTTCCTGTGAACTGCTAGGAGATCATCCCTGTGGGAAACATTCATTTGGGGAAACAGTGTGCCTATATTACAGGTAAGAGTCACTACTTACTTTATATGAACTTCAAATTGGTAGTTACACCGCTGGCACCAATGATATGCTTTGTCTCCAGTGTATGTTTGGTATTAAGGAATGCAGCTGATATGACCACTAACACAAGAGTCTCCTAAAGAATTCTTACTGGATTCCTACTGCAAGTTAACTTACACAGTCCTTTTTCTGGTACCCATTTGTCAGTCTTCCTTTCATTCAACAATGATTTTCTAGGAAGCAAAGAGATACTTACAATATATTCCTAATCACATACCCAAGAGAAATAAAAACATGCCCACACAAAATCTTGTATCTGAATGTTCACAGCTGCATGCCTCAGGTTAGCCAAAGCAAAAAGACAACCAAATGAATGAATAAATAGAATATGGTAGAGACATGCAATGGTGTTTCATTCAGCCATAAAACAGAATGAAGTAGTAATATGTAATACAACATGGATGAGCCTCAAAAATACATAGCTAAGGGAAGAGAGCCAGACACACAAAAAAATCACATATTGTACAATTCCATTTATGTGAAATGTCCAGAATAGGCAAATCCATACAGACAGAAAGTAGATTAGTGGTTGCCAAGAGTTAGGGGAATGGGGAGTGACTGCTAACGGGTATAAGGTTCCTTTTGGAAGGATGAAAATGTTCTGAAATGAAACAGCAGTGATGGTCCCACAACTCTGTGAATACACCAAAACCCACGAATCGTATACTGTGAAAGTGTGCATGGTATGGTATGTGAATTCTAGCTCAATAAATATGTTCTTTAAAAACTCAAATTGTACACCTAGAAATTTGTGTGTTTGACTGAAATTTACTAAGGATGATTTTTTTAAAAGATACTTTCAAAAAACCTTAGACGGTATCCATACCCCAAACAACAAAAGATGTTCAATAGGCACTAAGCCAATAAAGTAATTTCTGTACTCTATATGCTTACCTCCCTTAAAAAGTTATATATAATGTCACAGGAATGGGACTAAATTTCCAAAGTGGAATTTCCAGCCCCTCTATCTTACACACAGAAATGTTTGAATGTTAAAGTATGATATTTCCTTTCATATTTTTGTATCTATCTTTCCATTTTTTAATGTGTCACCTTTCCATTGTATCTAAACAATTCCATGACCCTAAGTTTTCTTACATGCACTTATGATCTTTTTTAATAATTCTCTTTACTTATATGGTTTCAAAGCAGAAAACACACTTATGGTGTAAGAAAGAGGACCACAGCAAATGGACTCATACACTGCCACATTAACTCCTGCTGCGAGTTTATTATAATCCCAAGAACAGAATGGTTAGAAAATCAGTTTTCCTCAGCTGTAGGGGCAAAGTTTCCCCTACATTCTCTCCATAGCCTGAACAAGCTGAAAAAAGTTTGCAGTTTATTCATCTCAAAAGTAGATAAGCTGATGGCTCCCTAACATACTAATTATTAGTTTAAAACATCCTTTAAAGTTTTATTTATTTGAGAGAGAACATGACCATGAGTGGGGAGAGGGGCACAGGAAGAGAGAGAAGCAGACTCTCGGCTGAGCACAGAGCCTGACCTGGGGCTCAGTCCCAGGACCCTGAGAAAATGGCCTGAGCAGAGATCAGATGCTTAACTGACTAAGCCACCCAGGTGCCCCAGTTTAAAACATCCTTCACTGAGTAATTTTATTTCTCCATATTTGAATCGTTTGTCTCAAGTCTACAAAAATTGAAGTACCAAGAGTATTTTTTAACACTATTCTGGTGTATTAAGACATAAAAAAATTGGTATGTGTGTTCCCTCTTACAGACACAAAGGGAAATCTCCACCCCCAAAAATAATGAGATTGTTTTACTCAAAAAAAAAAAAAAAAAAAAAAATACCTGTGACCTTGAGAACTCTTCTTGAGGAAAGCGTCCTGACCTCCCTCAAACAGTGTCCATGGCTCCCTCTGCCCTCTTCACTCATGTCTACTGCTGCCTGCCATTCTCAGCACTGTATGACAAATGTGTATTCACATTCATGGCTCCTCTACTGGCCTAAGTTCCTCAAGAAGATATCGCAGCCCACAGGATGACACCAACCTGTAGACATGTTTTATTTGGTCCACACAACATGCTGAAGTTGGGAAACATGAACCAAAGTTCTGGAATACTCACTTCTCTTTTAAAAATAAACCACCTGACAACACTGGGCGTGCACTGCCTCATAGCCCCAGCAGGCTGCCCTGCGTCAATGACAGGCCACTCTGGAGGGGACACACTCCGCATGCACTGATAACCCTATGCTCTCACACTGGCCAACATCCAACCTTCCTTGTTCATGAACACCACCTAGCTGATCCCCATAGGCATGTCCCTTTGAAACCACGTGGTGTTGTGGTTTGTTTTGTTTTTTTTTTTTTTTCGTTTTATCCTCAAGGCCTAAGACAATTCCTGCCTTGTAGGAAGGACTCTGGCTTATGGACTCAGAAGACTCCCTTGTGCTTGCAGACTATATCTAGAGTTTTCTCTAAAAGGTTCTGATTCAAACAGCCTGGGTTGACTCCTGGAGGTCCACGTTTTTTCTGAAGCACCCTTACTGAGTCTTGCTAAGAAGGGTCTCCAATAAACACGGTTTTAGTATTAGGTATCTAGGGTTCTTATGAGTCTCGATTTCCTTACAAGAAAAGAAGTTTGGACTAAATCACCACATCTCCTCCCAGCTCTAAATGCTTTGGCTCTTTATTGGAAGTCTAAGGAAAGCAAGCAGGAAACTAGTTCCTGTTCTCTGCTTCCCCCTGCTGACATGTTCTTGGTACTGCAAACGTATAAACTTGAGCCCTGGAAATACTCTCCTCTATTTTTAATGGCTAGACCCAAGTGCATAAAAAATACAGCAAAATAGTTTAAAAACACAAAACCAAGCTACAGTTGATGAAAAGGAAAAATAAATATCTTACAATTTTGGGGGTCAATTATACCTCAATAAAGCTGATTTTTTTTTTATGTTTAATACCACTACTATCTCTCTCTACAAGAGCTTCTGGATGTGTTTCTAGAAAACTGATTGTGAAGCACACAAACAGATTTTGAGACTTTTAGCGGAAAAACCTGCATGTTAAAGTACACAATCTGTGTAATGTAGATTTAAGACCTACTACATGGAACAACTTTCTACCATAATAAAAGTTCCAGAATGGAATGATCTGCCTTTTAGGAAAAAGCAAACCCCTGATACAGAAAATGTTCTAGGCCAAACATAGGTAATTTGTCTTGACTGGGTGAGATTTCTAAGATTCGGTCTCAATGGTCTGGATGGCTTTTCTCTCATCTGATAGACCATCAGGGAGCTCATGAATCTGGGTCCTATGAGGTTTTTGGTTTAGTTTATTGATGCAGTCTGCCCTCCAAGCCTAGAACTATATTCCAGAAGGGAGATAATTTGGGCTGACAACCAACTGTACCAAGCTGAGATTTCTGCCTAGATGTTCAGGCAAAACCCAGAAGAATCCACAGCAGAGAGCAGTTGGGTGTGACAGGGTGTGTGGGAGGCAGGCAAGCATGGGTTAATCTGGAAGCTTTCTCAGGATTACTTCACCTGCTGAAACTGTGAAGCGTGACCTGCCAACCACTCCCTCCTTCAAATTCCTCATCAGCTCACCTGCTCAGAGCTCTTACTCCACCTTCTAAACCTTGTTCATCCCAGTATAAACTCCAAGCAGGTCATCCTACATTGATAACTCTGGTCCTTCCCTGGGACATCCCTTCATGACTCCTACTTGAGCATCTCCTCTTGAGCACCCTTATATCACCACAAAACCAGCATGTAAAATCAACCTCACCCTCCCACCAAAGACTGAACTGCCACACTTCACTTCGCTACTGAAATCACAATACCAACATTCTCCCAGATGACCAGATTCAAAGCATCAGGATGCACCTTCCTTGTCACTCCAAGTCCCCTTACTTCTTTCTGTGCCCCAAGGTCTAGCCTTCTCTCCTGGTAGACGTAACACTTTAGCACCTCCTACTGACTGCTCTGCCCTAATCTCCTCCATATCTACTCTACTTCGATGCCTGCCTAATGCTCCTTAAAAATCAAAAAAGCTTTTGTCACACAAAAAAAACCACTGTTCAAATTCCTCCAAATTTCCATTTGGTCTGTAGAGGAAGGCCTTCCTACCTGCCCTCAGGCCTTTATTCCCTGGATTCTCACACATGAATCCCAGATTCTGCCTAAACACAAGAATTCAGCGTCCTCCAGTACCTTCATCCATCGTAACAACTCAAATGTCTTCCCCCAAACACTACTGCTCCAAAATGATTCCTTCTCCGTCACATCTTTGTGACACTGATTTTGAGCCACTAATTCAGGAGTTGGGCTATTCTGCCTTATGTTACACCATGGTTTAGTCATCTTCTCTTCTTTACTAGACAATTTCTTGAAGTCAGGAACCTCCATCAAATTTCTACACATTTTCTCCCTCCCTCCCCACTGTTGCACAAGTACTTGAAAGTAGTAAGAAATCATTAACTTCTTCTAAAGGCGAAAGGCTGAAAGAAAAGAGAAACTGCTGCTTGAGGCATTTTAGAAAAGGAAGAACACAGCTCAGGAAAAACACTTGGACTTTCTGAAAACAAATAAACACAGGTGTGATGAGACAGGTTTCCGCCTACCATCCACAGAAGACAGCCATGAAAAGTAGGAGAAGCTGGGCAAGCAAACCAGCCTCACTGTCTCTCAGGCTACGATTCAGAGACAAGAGTCCCAGCTCAGACAAATGGTACCTACAATGTGGAAAAATACTCTCAGCTCTGGCAGCACATGAGAAACCTAACCAGTGACTCAAGGGGTACAAAAGAAGCCAAAAACCAGCATCAATGAACATTTTCCCCTCAACAGAGGAGGACAGTGACGCTATACCCTGGAACTGGAGGAGAAGGAAAGCAGATTCAGGAAAGGTAAGGAGGAGGCCTGGCAGTGCCACATGAAAGAATGGTCACCCCCACGGAAAGCAGAGCCAGATGGCAGCCACAGCCAATGGGGATCTACACAGGCAATACGAAATTTTGATGAATTCCTTAATGGCCACACAATGAAAGCCTATATTCCACAAACAGGCTAATTAGAGAACAAATGTCAGTACTACACAAAAAGACTTAAAATTGCCTTCATTATTTAATTCAGCTGTATTTGTACATTTTTCAAAATGTGGTTGTTTAATAAGTGCTTTGGTTGATGAGAAGGATCCCTGTCTACATCATGAAAACTAATGTTGCTTTTTTGAAGCCTAAGCAGATATTGCAGACCACCGGATTGAACTGGGTAGTACTACCACAAAGGGCTAGATAATTCAGCTACTCATATAGCTCTGGGCATGAGTGACGGAGAACCACATACACCACTTCCCGGCGTCCCGGTGTCCCAACATGAGACATCAAGCAAAGTTACAGCTTCTATGACAACGTACACTTAGCCCTTAGAAGGAGTAGACCAGATTATGCAAGAGTCTACATAGTGCCTTATCAGTGCGAGCTTATCTATGAGAAATGCTCTGAACTACTCCTCATGTGCCTAAAAAGGCCCTCTTTCATCATCTAATCAAAGTCTAAAGTCAAAATGAGACTGAAGGTCACCAGTGCTATCTGCCTTCTATAAAAGTCTGACAAAAAGGAGTCTGAACTCTTAAATAAGAGACACTAGGTGGACTAATGGCCCTGGAATTAGCTGGTGTCTGTTGGCTGATGACCCACTGGACAGAGCAAGGGTCCAGGAGGTCCACAGTGAGTGCTGACCAAGCCACCTGAGCAGATTGTCAACGGCTGGGTCTTCCCCAGGAGATGGGAGAGGACCAGAGAGCAAGTTTGAAGGCAGCTTCAAGAAAGTGGCTTCATATCAGCCTGCAGAGTCTATGCTAAGTGGGCGAGGGAGATAAAGAGGAAGCTGGTAAGAAGGAAGAAAGTAAAGAGGTTTTTGGCTAAAGGTGTAAGGTAAGATGCTGAGCAGGCGCAGTGGGAGATGCTGGGAGTTAACAACGTGAAAGTGAAGCCTACCCATGAACTGACGACATCCAGGATCAGGACATCAAAGAAAGAGGCTGGAGTAGCAGAGGAAGTCATGGCTTCTGAGGTGACAGGACTTGATGGACCCTCCCCCTCTACACTACGGTCTCCCAGGTGATGGCAGGGTCAGTTGGGGGGGGGGGGGAGCTGTGAGGCAGGTGCACAAGGCCCCACTGAATAAGGAGGAACAGGAGAGAGGTCAGCACAGGACTGAGGAGGACAGGGCTAGATAGGTAAGCCTGTGGTACATGGCGTCGATAGTGTTAATATTTCGATGTGAACTTTCCAGTTTGTCTGGAAGTGGCCCCTGCCTGTGACCCAGAGGCATGCAGGGTGTGGAAACGAGCGAACTGCACTGGTGAAGGCTACAGGAGAGAGGGAGGGCTAGGTTTCTTCTACGGGGAAGAGACAAAGGGAAGGCCTAGGAAGGGGTAGAAGTTGAAAGCACAGAATTGTTCCAAAGGGCAGAATGGAAAGATCTGGGAGGAAGTGTGGTGCCCAGGCCAGGAGGCCACGACCTGAGCATTATGACTCAAACTCCTCCATCTTGGGTGGCCACAAAGGCTAGCAGGAAGGACACAGAGGTCAGCTAGTGACAAAGATGACCCCTACGTGACAGTAAATATTTCCACTGCATTTAACAGTAAGTCAGGCCAAGACAATACAAATCCTGCATCTTTTCTTATGATAAACCATTTTGCATTTTGAAACTAAACTGAACAAATATCCTCTACCCAACACACACCCAGCAGATTGATGGGATGAATAATACTTCAAACATTAGGTCACTGGTCTAGAAACAGTGAGATATTTTGGCTGTCACATTACCTGAAGCAAAACTAATTTTTTTTTAATATCTCTGAAAACACTCTTCTCAGTCACAGTTTGGCTTAGAAAAACCTTCCAGTTTGGGGGCACCTGGGTGGCTCAGTCAGTTAAGTATCTGCCTTCAGCTCAGGTCATGATTCAGGTCCTGGGATCAAGCCCAGCTTCAGGCTCCCTGCTCAGTGAGGAGTCTGCTTCTTCCTCTCCCTCTGCCCCTCCACTTGGCTCAGCTCGTGCTCTCCCTCTCATGCTCCATCTCTCTAATAAATAAATAAAATCTTTAAAAAAGAGAAAGGAAAACGTTCCAGTTTTGCTTAAAGAGTGTACTTCAAATGGACTTAGCAAAATTTTTCATTTACTAAAATTAAACCTCCAGTTTTAACTGTTATTTAAAATACTTACAAATACAACATATAAATGATCCCTTATATTTTCTATGAAAACTTCCATGAAGTATTATCAGAAAAATTATAACTATTATTCAGTTACTAGAAACAATTGTTTAGCCATCCATTCATCAGAATCAATGTATTTTATATGCATTTTTTCTTAATCCCATGTTAAAGCAATATAGGAGACAAAATAACTTATAAACCTAATTTTGTGGAAAAATACATCTTAAACAAAGGATAGGTAAATAAGAGCCTTGGAGCCAAACCCAGACCTGCCATTCTGTTTTATAAAGTTTTATTGAAACACAGGTACTAATCGATTGCAATGAGATTTCTCATACAATGGGCAGAGAGAATGGAGTAGACATAACAGAGACATATGGCCCATAAAGCCTAAAATATTTATTATCCAGCCCCTTGCAGAAACAGTTTGCCCACTATCATTACTAACAAATTATCAAGGTTTTTCATTAATCATTCAAATACATTAGTTCCAAATGCTGGGACATATACAAATGTACATAAAACACAGTATGCCTCCAAAGGATCTTTCAAATACAGGACAAAATAAACAATAAAACCTGGGCTTGGGCTATGCGTGACAGTTCCAGAAGGCCTGCCAAGAGGCCCTGTGTGGGCAGAGCGGGGGCAGGGAAGACCTCAGGCAGGCCCAAACTCTCCTCAGTAAGGGCAACTCAGCAACATCCCAGGTTTTTGATGGGAAAGTCCCAACTCACCAAAGTGAGAAGGGTAAGGATGCTCCTACTGGTAAAATGAACATGTTTACAATCATTGTAATCATTTCTGAGAAACACCTACACTCAAGGAAATGTCAGTAGGCCAGAAATCCTATCTGGGACCTGAGCATTTTGTCTGGTCCCTCAAGGAAAGTCTTCCCACAGTGGAACAGAAGGGAAGCTCTGCCTTGAAGTCACCGACTTCTGGGTATAAAGTTAGGCAGGGACAGGGTACCTTTCTAGAGCTAGCCTCTTGAAGACTTAACTTTAAAAGAAGATGTGGAATGGGTTGCTTCCTCTTGGCCTAAGCGAAGTGATGTTGTATTGAACTCTGAAGATGAAGCCTGAACTCATAGGAAAGGAAAGATTGGATAATTAGGAAACCAAATCTCAGATTTCTTTACAGACAGACCAAAAACTGAAGCGGAGGGAAATGTAAATGCATATGAAGCATGTCCTTCTGGAATATGTGGAATCGATTTCAAGAATTGCATAAAAAAACATTCCAAATGTAAAACCCCCAACCTCAAGATGGGGGCAGGGAGGGGGCAGCAAAGACAAGCTGAAGAATGAAAGGGATTCTCATAGGGAACAAAGTCTAAGCCAGTAGAAGAAACATATTCACTATTTTCGAGTCAGGTGATAGATTTGAAGAAAAAGAAAAGAAAAAAAATTGGGGCACCTGGGTGGCTCAGAGGGTTAAGCCTCTGCCTTCAGCTCAGGTCATGATCTCAGGGTTCTGGGATTGAGGCCCACATTGGGCTCTCTGCTCAGCATGGAACCTGCTTCCCTCTCTTTCTCTGCCTGCCTCTCTGCCTACTTGTGATCTCTCTCTCTGTCAAATAAATAAATCAAATCTTTAAAGAAAAAAAGAAAAGAAAAGAAAAAGGAAAAAAATTTGATTAAGTCAGGCCTCCGAGAGCACAGACCAGGCTGTGGACAAGTAGAACATGGGGAAGAATAAAAACAGAGAAACAGACCAATGGAACAGGGTGGAGAGCCCACATATGGACCCACAAATCTATGGTCAAATCATCTTTGACAAAGCAGGAAAAAATATCCAGTGGAAAAAGGACAGTCTCTTCAATAAATGGTGCTGGGAAAACTGGACAGCTACATATAGAAGAATGAAACTAGACCATTCGCTTACACCACACAC
>PITA01012083.1:0-63998 GCA_004023965.1 Spilogale gracilis | reverse complement strand
TCTCCCAGCCAGATCCTTTGGTCTCCCCAGACTCTTCACTTCACCTGCCACCTCCTCATTGTTCACTCTTGGGTTAATTTGTTAGAGGCTGTGTTTGAATCAAAAACTCTTCCCGTTTCCTCAAAAAATGAACAGCCAGCCATCTGAAGAGCTGTTCTGTGCCTACAAGTGGTCTCATGCCACTCAATAATTCTCACTTGGCATAAAATAATGCCAAGCAGCAGGAAAGCTCTTGTGGCTGCCTTTTTGGTGAGTGGGGAGTAGAGGCTGATGCTTGAACACGGGCCTCCCCATTATCATTGAGGCCTCTCACACTGACACCAGTCTAACTGTGGCTCAAACGGGACGGCCGCAGGAAAGTCTCTGAAGACCATGCCCACCCGTGGCCTATCGTGTCATTTCCAGCAGACAGCCGGAGACAGAAGAGGCAGCAGGAACCCAGGCGGGCTGCGAGCAAAAGGCATCTTTGCTCAGAACTGGATGTGGCCTCAGGGACGTCGTCACAAAAGTAATGAGCCACGAAACCAGATAACTGGCAGGTGTCTGGTGGGCACAGGTGGAGCCCTTCTCTGTCCTGGGAAGAGGCAGGAGGTGAAGGGCATGTCTTTGGGTGAGGGTTCTGGCTCTGAGGACCATCTTTAGGACCTTGGGCAAGTCATTTAACATCTCTGAGCCCCGTCTGCTCTTCTGAACGGTGACAACTTCCCGTGAGTGGATTGAATGGCATTTTGTACCAAGTGCCTGCCAAAGGCACATGCTCAGTAGCAATTTGTCATCACTGTTCTCACTGTTTGGGGATCTCATTTCCTTTGTATGTAACATGGCACCAGCACTCACGTGCCAGGGCCACCGGGGGATGAGCTGACACGGTGTACATTGAAGACCTCTTAGGAATGCCCATGGAAATGTGTGCACGTGGTTCCACTCCTGTTAATCTGTCTGCAGGTTCAACCAGCAAGATGATAGTGCATATTTATATCAATACACACTGACAACTTCCCTCTCAGGAGAGGTCACTGAACCTGGACAAAAGAAAGTTCCAGAAGGCTCTCTCTGCTCTGTTAATTCCATCATACCTAGCTCTTCATTTTTAGGTATTGAAGACTTTTCAGTACTCAACCATCAATGGTAATCGTAGAAAATGAGCTTGTGTTGGGGCTTAGATGCTGGTGTGTCCCCTTAAACTGTTTTTTTTTTTTTTTTAAAGATTTTATTTATTTGACAGAGAGAAACACAGCCAGAGAGGGAACACAAGCAGCGGGAGTGAGAGAGGGAGAAGCGGGCTTCCCACCGAGCAGGGAGCCCGATGTGGGACTCGATCCCGGGTCTCCGGGATCATGACCTGAGCTGAAGGCAGTCGCTTAACCAACTGAGCCACCCAGGCGCTGGTTTTAATACTTGGCCAGATTACTAAACTGGTTTTAATACTTGGCCAGATTACTAAACAAGTCTCATCCTTCGATTCCTCATCTGTAAAGTTTTGATCATGATACAGACTTCAGAGAGTCATTATGAGATACCACAATACTAGAGAAAATAGCGAATAGGCTGTCGTGATATCTCCCTTGTATTTTCTTTTTTTTTTGATTTTTTTAAAGATTTTATTTATTTATTTGACAGAGAGAAACACAGCGAGAGAGGGAACACAAGCAGGGGGAGTGAGAGAGGGGGAAGCAGGCTTCCTGCCGAGCAGGGAGCCCGATGTGGGACTCGAACCCGGGTCTCCGGGATCATGACCTGAGCCGAAGGCAGTCGCTTAACCAACTGAGCCACCCAGGCGCCCCTCCCTTGTATTTTCTTCCTTGGTTCCTGATGGTGTTTATAGAGCCCTGGCTCTGTTGGCTGACTTCCTCTGGATTTGGGAATACCTAGCTTTGGAATACACCTGGAACCCTGAGACGAGCGGGCGGTCAGCCTTTGGTTTGTTTCCCATGTGGTGTAAGGTCAGCCTCGTTGGAATCTACTGTCTTGATGTCTGGTTCATTCTGTGGCAGGCTGCTCAGGCGAGACTCCTGGCTTCATCACTTACCCACTGCTGGGATTTGGGGCCAACTTCCTGGGCTCCATTTTCCTCTCCTTGAAAACAAGGATAGCAGTAGTAGTTCTTTCCTCAGACCCTCTTCCAAGAGGGCAGAGCCTGACCCACAACAGGTGGTCAAGAATGCTGACGGTCTTGAGTTTGTTCATTTGCTTTCTGATCTGTCTTCCCCCATAAGACTCTGAACTGCATAGCGGGACAGGGACCCACTTTTTCTGTTCATGGCTGTACCCCCAATCCCTAGTACACTACCCGATGTACAGCAGATGTTCACGAAGTATATGTGAATGGGCCCACGTTGGTCAGTGCGTCGTTCACTCCCTCCTACGATACCTATGCTCTGTGGCTGCCTTAGAGCTGGGAAGGCATAGCTTTCTTAGAGGACCTCATCCCGGGCTTCCTGTCCCAGCCCCTGAGTGGCTGGCCCCCAAAGGCCCTGGGTATCCTTCTATGGGGATTCTGGCAGCCGCCTGCCTCCTGGAAGGACTTCTCCCAGAGCCCAGCCTGCTGACTCGCAGCTAATTACAGCTGATGAGATGTTAATGAGTCTGAAGCTGCTTGGTAAGCTGTTTCACACATACTGAGAGGCGAGAGAGAAGCCCATGGGACGGGACTGTGTGAGGGCTGTGGAGATGCCGGGGCCCTGACGGAGACCCACAGCAACTCCCAGTGACGTGGCCAGACTGCGATCACGGTCGTCTACGTGGGGCTGACACAGGCAGCTGGCAGGAGAGGAACAAGGACAATAGTACCGATGGTGGTTATTACAGTACCGCACTGCTGTTTCACAACATGTAACCGGGGCCAAGTATGGTGCCTAGTGCTTTATATGTACTTAATTTTATTTCAACCTTATAAAATCATGGGTTACAATGATTATTTACCCTCATTTTGCAGCCGAGGATTAGAACACTTAATTAATTCGCTTGTATCCTAGAGCTAGGAAGCTCGCTTGCTCTCTTGCTCCAGAGTCCATGCTCTCCTTGGTTATTCAGAAACTCAGCAGGGAAGACTCCAACCTTACATATACTGAGCACCTACTATGTGCCCTGTGCATTTAACTTCGCTCTTACACTAAAGTAATATGCAGAACTCCAATTTTATCTTTATTGGTCATCTATACGTGAAAGGTATCTTCCACATAGATGAGTCCTGGACTCCTCAGAAAAATAACACAGGACAGGTAGGTATTTTCTCATTTTCCAGATGAGGAGAGTGGACCCCGCGAGCGTCCGTGAGTATGCAAGTGCGTGCTATGACTGAAGCCCCGAGCCTGGGTCTGGATAGAGGCTCCCCTGACTTCACAGCTGGTTTCCCTGCCCCATAGCAGGGCTTCTAAATCTACAGCAGTGTGTGTGTGTGTGTGTGTGTGTGTGTGTGTGTGTGCGTGTGCACGTGTGTGTGTATGCACATGCAGGGGAGGATGATCTACTTTTATTTAATTATGAATCCTTCATTGTCAGAAACTTTTGTAAAATACAATAAACATGATCCTAGCCTTGGACATTGTAGCAGTGCCAAATTGCTTATAAAAGTTTCTAGACACTTACTCTCAGACTCTGTACCGTCTTGTTGGGGACCCGTAACAAACAGGCCTGGGGATCACACTTGGAGCCGTACACCTTTAGAAGCACATGCTTCTCCTTCCTGCCTGCTGGCTCCCGACCCCACATGCCCCTGAGCAACCCTGAAGCTTTCTGATTTAGTGGTTCTAACGTAGGGCCCAGGCATCTGAATTTTTAAAAAGTACCTGATGGTGGTGTCACCTGGGTGGCTCAGTTGGTTAAGCGACTGCCTTCAGCTCAGGTCATGATCCCGGAGACCCGGGATCAAGTCCCACATCGGGCTCCCTGCTCGGCGGGAAGCCTGCTTCTCCCTCTCTCACTCCCCCTGCTTGTGTTCCCTCTCTAGCTGTGTTTCTCTCTGTCAAATAAATAAAATCTTAAAAAAACAACAAAAAAACCCCCAAAAACCCGATGGGGCACCTGGGTGGCTCAGTCGGTTAGGTGTCAGACTCTTGGTTTTCTGCTTGGGTAGTGATCTCGTGGTTGTGGGGCTGGGCCCTGCTTGGGGCTCTTTGCCCAGTGCAGGGTCTGCTCTGGATTTGTTCTCCTTCTCCCTCTGCCCCTCCCGTCTTTCTATCTCTCTGTCTCTCAGATGAACAAATAAATATATTTTTTTCAACAGTACCCTCCGTGGTGCTAATGTGCAGTGGACGTGGAGATGGCCTTGGAATGGGTCTGTCTGGTATTTCACTGGAAACAGTTCTTGAAAGGCAGCAGACGGGGATTGTTCTCTCTTTTCCCTGCATCTTTCAGACTGGGAAGCTGAGGGCCAGAGAGATGGGGTTCATGGCAGAGCTGGATCTAGTACTGTCTACAATCCCAGCTCAGGGCTATTGATGTTTCCTTGCAGTAGTTCAGAGAAAGCCTTCTCCCTCCTGCAGGATCCTGGAGGCCCCCTGCTTAATAGGAAGTTGGTTTCCATGGGAGGCCTCATGCATTCACAGGACCCCTGGCTGGGTGGTGGGAAAGGAGAAGGAATGGGGAAGTAGTACCTGGCAGGAGGGGTAGGCCTGACCAGTCCCTAGTGGCAGAGCTGCGCCTGAAATTCTAGGGAGGGTTTGTGTGCACCCTCAGGGCCTTGCCGAGAAGCAGGGCTTGGACCAGCCAGCCTGGACCAGCTTTGCCATGCTGGCATCGCTGAGTTCAGCAGCCTGAGTGCCACGAGCCTGCTTTTTTTCTCCTTCCTCTTTATCGATGAACTGTCTCCAGCGTAGGAAAGATGCAGGTTGCTGTTGTATAGCACCATCTCCTAGACTGAACATTTCCCCCGAGTTTCTGGCCCAGAGCAGCGTCTGTGACAAACTTCCTTTTAAGATGGGAGACTAGATGTTCCAAACCAGCCACCCATGGGGAAAAAGTACAATTCTGTGGTTTCAGACCCTGAGCACAGAGCTACGGAGACTTTTCATTTCTTCGGGGTGATGTCTAAGTTGGTGTGGGAGTCCGTGTGGGGCATATCCAGGAGCGACTACTGCTGAAGCCCATAGTTGTGAATACTTCCCATGCTGGGCTGGAGTAGATCTACAGGCTCAGAGGAAAGCACTGGTGGAGCACATGAGCAGAAAGAGGAACTGGGGCATGGGCAGGGAATAACAAAGGCTATTGGCCATTTTTTTTTTCCTAGAGAGACAGAGAGAGAGGAGGCGCAGAAGGAGAGCATCCTCAAGCAGGCTCCATACCCAGTGCCTAACCCTAAGTGGGACTTGATCCCCTGACCCTGAGATCACAACCTAAGCTGAAATCAAGACTTGGACGCTTAACCGACTGAGCTACCCAGGCGCCCCGAAATGTGTTTTTGTCCTTACATTGACATGTGCCTACAGATTCTTCTTAGAAATACCGTCTCAGGGGCGCCTGGGTGGCTCAGTTGGTTGGGCGACTGCCTTTGGCTCAGGTCCTGATCCCGGAGACCCGGGATCGAGTTCCACATCGGGCTCCCTGCTTGGCGGGAGGCCTGCTTCTCCCTCTCTCACTCCCCCTGCTTGTGTTCCCTCTCTGGCTGTGTTTCTCTCTGTCAAATAAATAAAGTCTTTAAAAAAAAAAATAAAGAAATACCGTCTCAGCTTTCCTCTTTGAGATGCCTCCCAGATTTTGCCGTCTGCTCCCCTTCTGACAAGGCCTACCATTTCTTGTGCTCCAGCCACGTGCCAGACTGTGATGGATTTTTTTCCATGCATGATCTAATTCTAACCCTCACAGCCTAATAGTTACAATGACAAGAATGATTATGAAAGGAAAAAAAGCAATAGCTATCGCATATTGAACCCTCATCACGTGCCAGGCATTGTGCGGAATCTGCTTTATCTGCTGTCACCGTGGAGGAACCCCTTGGGTGTCCGTTTCCCACACTGCCCCTGAGCTTCCTGTGGGCAGGGGCTGAGCGCTTTTACCTCCCTGTCCGCTGCAGTTGTGGGGCCTACTGAGTAGTACATGCTCAGTAAATATTTGTCAAAGGAATGCAGTGGATGGATAATTGAACCAGGGGAAGGGCTTAGCACACTCAGACCACACTGTTAAGTGTAGGCAGATTAATCTAGCGCACACGGTGCGCAGAAGGGCAAAGTGATTTTCCAAATGTGAGCATATGCAGACATCGGAAGTGCTTTTAGAATCAGCAGGAAGTCTTTTTCTTCCCCCCCTGCCTGGGGGGAGCTAGTCGTTGTCACTGAGTTGAAGTAAGTCACTCGAAAGCAGGTCTTTGGTGATATGCCACAGGTCTTTGTACCTGGGTCTGTTCTGCTACCTTGCATAGCAAAGGGTGCCTTGTGAGGTAACAGGGATTAGGACAGGACACGTTTGGGCGGCCATTACTCCGAGCACCGCACGTGGCCTCCCTTTAGAGAGCTGAGTGGGTTTACGCGGTTCCTTCACCTCTCCGCTGTAGACATTGGTGTTTGTGATCTTTGACCTAAAGGACTCGGCTGGATTATGTCTTAGCGATGCTCTGAAAAAGCACACCTCTGCAAGAACAGGAAGGAGAGGGGTGCCTGGGTGGCATTCAGTAGCTTAAGCGTCTGCCTTCAGCTCAGGTCCTGATCTCAGGGTCCTGCGATCGAGCCCCACGTCAGGCTCCCTCTGGGCTCAGTGGGCAGTCTACTTCTCCAACTCCCTCTGCCCCTCTGCTACTGGGCTCTCTTGTCTCTCTCAGATAAATCTTTAAAAAAGGAATGGGAAGGAGGGACTCTCTGGGAACCACTGAGGTAGGATCTGATGGGCAGTTACTTTAGCACTGAGCAGCCAGGATGAGTCAGCTCTGAGCTTGTGTCCTTCCCCTTGAGATATGACTTCTTGGGGGAATCAATCTGATTGGGAAGGCAAGTGCCTTGATTGATGCCCTCACCAGTGTGACCGGGGCAGAGTGAGCCCCACAGGGAAATAGGAGGCTGTTACAAGTACAAGAAGAGCTGGGTATGCATGTCAGCTTTCTGTTTGAAATGGTTTTTAGGTTGAGGCCCAGGTTATTCCAGAGGTCCCTTATCATCCGACAAAGCATGGAAAGGTGAGCTAGTGAAGTGGAATAGTGTAGAGAGTTGTGGTGAGCTCAGTGCCCTTGGTTGAATCCATTTTCCTTCCTGGGCTTCATTTTCTCCTCTTAAAGCAGGGAGCACAGCATGGAGCATCTTTAAGACTCTTTTTACCTCCCAGCCTCGAATGCTTTCTGGCATAAAGCCCTGGGTCGGTCATCGTAGCATTCAAAAAGGTAGTTTAACATTTTTCTGCAACTGGTGTTAAGAGCCGTCTTCGCAGGACAGCACCGATATTCCCGGTCATTTTAAGTTGATTTGTGAATCGGAAAAATAGGGGGAAGGGTAGGTGTGTGTATCTGTCCAGGTGCTGGTGGGTGAGCGCTGGTAAAGAAGGGGTGTGGCCTTGGTGGATGGCCAGGAAGAGTCAGGGTGAGGTCCCCCAGAAGCAAACGCTGTGGAGGGAAGACAACAAACCCAAAACCTGGGCACGGGAGGGCTGCCCTGTTGCACGGCCCCAACGCGAGTGGGAGACTGTGCTCATGGAATATAGCCTCAGTGCTGCCCCCTACAGTTGTGTGCAGTGGTAGTCATGGCCAACAGACCAGCACAAGGGCTTGGGACCAGCCTAAGAGACCTAGATGGGCAAGGGAAGTGTGTCCAGGGTTCAAGTTTGCTCTTTCAGTTAGTTATCCTTTTTTTTTTTTTTTAAGGTTTTTATTGATTTACTTAGATCATGAGCGTGCAGAAGGCAGAGAATCCCAAGCTGGCTCCAGGCTTAGTGCAGAGCCTAGCGTGGGGCTGTCTCATGACCCTGAGGTCATGACCCGAGCCAAAACAAAGAGGTGCTTAACCGGCTGTTATCCATGTGTACCCACGGCATTCCTCACTGGGCAATCCTGATGGGAGGCCTTTATTGAGAATCTACTAAGTGCAAGGAACTGTGTCACAATAATTTTACAAGTTTTCAGAGCTAGGTACAGTTGTTAACCTTCTCAAGATAAAAGAATAAGCTCCTACTTCGAAAGTTCTGGAGGACTCAGAAACAAGGATATGGGAATTCGCCTGTAAGCATCGAGAGGGCTAGACATACAGGCCGGGATGAATGGCTGGGTAATGAAATAATTAAATGAGGATGCCAGTCAGATAGGTCTTGTGTTTATCTGTCTTTTAGTCTGGTGCTGGGGGGTGCAGAGGTGTTTCCCCAGGGCACAAAGCTAGGAGGTAGAGAGCGGCAATGTGGACGGAGTTCAACGCTGTGCACGTCTCATTGGGCCTCTCCGCTCACACGTAGAGCAGAGTGGACTAGGTTTGTGTCTGTCCCCGGATAAGGGACTGCCCCGTGCCAGACCGCATCTTCAGGAGCCTTGCGTCCTGTCTCTGTGGGTATCTAGCCGTCGTCCCGTCTTACTTCTGTCTCTTGCTCATCTCTGTCCCATAAGGACCTCTCCCTGCCGAGTTTGCTTCGTCACAGGACCTTGCTGCCTGGATACCTTTCTGCTCTGTGCTGGAGTGACTTTTTTAGTTTTCAATTCCTGCAGGAACGGTCGGTTAGCAGCATTGCTTATCTTGGGGAGGCACTGAGGACGTGGAGGGTGACAATGGGAACTGCCCTTTTGCAGTCCCTGCTGATCTCAGCGAATTGAGGGCAGATCAGAAAGACCCATGACAAAGATCACAGGGAGTAGGTGTGCAGTGAGCTGAGGCCCGGAGACCCCCCCACCCCCACCCCGTGGCCCATCCTGCCTGGGTCTGTCCCCAGTTACCACTGGTCTCTCCCGATCTGTGTCCAGGGGTTGTGCTGTCCTTAGGGACCAAGTTGAATCGCAGATGAAAGACGTCTCTTAGTTTTACTCTTTGTCACTGTACCTGCTGATTTTTGCATTAAAAAAAATTCCACCTCTTCTTAGCTCCTAATCCTCACTCTGTCCACATCTGCTTCTTCCTCTCTGTGTGCCAGCTCTCCTCTGCTCCTATGATTACACGTTTTCAAGTATTTATTTGTTGTGAATAGGCAATGCATGTGTGTGATAAAATAATTCATCAGCCCACCCCGTGAAGAGCAAGTTTTTCTCCTCCTTACCTCTCCCTACCTGGAGGACCTGCTGTTTGTTTTTGCATCATCTTGTCTGTGTCTGTGTGAGGTTAGACCTCCTGAAATTACCTTCTAGGACAGTCGTCGCATGCTGGTGATTTCATGTGGTTCAGTTGAATTTGAGCAAAAATAGGGTACCTGTATTTTCTCAACCACCTGATACAAAATGTATTTTCATGTGTATTTCCTGTCTCTGTCCATCACACTGTCAACTCCATGGAGCCACAACCTGTTCCCCCACCCCCACCCCCGTGCCTAGCCCCAAAAAGGCTTGCAAAGTCAAGCGGGTTAATAGACTCCTCACCCTTCTCAGGAACGGGGGCTGTCTGGTCACTCAGGTCTGGCTCTTGCCTTCCTCATTTAGCACTGTGTTCCTCCCGTTGCTTTTTCGCAGCATATGTGAATCACCTTTGCTCTCTAATCAGCTGCAGAGAACGTGCATCCTCAATGAGGATGTCCTCTAACTGATGGGACCGGTCCCCTTCTAATGGCCATCTAGGTTGTCCCGCATCTCTTGCCATTAGAGACAAAGTGCTGTGAACTTCTTTGCACACATCTCCTGGTATAGGTTGCACCACCCTCAGGATGCCTCCTCCAAAGGGCACTGCTGGGTTGTGTTGCACATGGTGTATGGTGTGATCTGGAGTCCACACTGCCTCATTGTTTCACTCTATGCCGGTGGTTACTTTTAGAAACAATCCCCCCACTTTCTTGGCTCTACAGAGTGGCAATGATGGTGGGGAGTGGTTGCGTACTGTTCAGCCTTCCCAAGTCTGTCCCGCTGACCCCTATGGTCACCAGCAGGCCATTCTTTGCCTGCTAACCTGTTACATTTGTATTAGAAGATGGATTTCTCAGCATGATACAACCAAATTAGTTTCCCTGTTGGAAGCCGCTATAGGATGCTTGTTGGGACACAGTTGCTGCATTGGCGTAAGACAAGTTGGGGTGTGGGGAGGCACTGCCACACCATCACAGTCTCTCCTGGGAGCCGGGGCTGTCAGGGTTCAGGAGAGCCCTTCTCCTCCATTACCTGCAGCCCCCCCCCCACCCCTGCAACTTGTTCAGTTTCAGCTCACTTTCATAGCCTGTTTACTGTGTGCTGGATGCCTTCTGTCCAAGATCCGATTTAACTATCTAAAGCGTCCTATAAAACAAGGATATTAGCCATATCTTAGAAAGGGTATAACAGAGGCTCAAAGAAGTAGAATAACTTGCCAGAGTGTGTTTTCCAAAACTGTAAAGAAGACCAAAAATCACGTCCTGCTGAAGACCTTCCAGTTGAAAGTGCTCCCGTGTTCTTAACCTGTCTGTGCCAGTGGCCTTGACTTCATCTTAACCCTGCTCACTTCCTCTCCCACCTCGCTCCAGGTTCCATAGCCTTCTTTTTGCAATGCAAGCTCATCCCTACCACAGGGCCTTTGCATTTCTGCTCCCTTCTGCCAAGAATGTTTAGCGCCCTAAGTTTCACATGGTCAGGTTCTCCCACAGCAGAAATATCACCTCCTCAGGAGTGACACATCTTTCTTGACTTCCCCCTCTGACTGCACTCTCTCTCATTGTCTTGTTTTTCCTTGCACAGAGCTCTTCTCACAATCTGAAAAAAATTACTTTCATTGGTCTCGTATTTTATTTGTTGGTGTGGACTTTGGAATCACTTAAAAAAACAGAAAAACAAACCTGTGTTTTAAAGTCTGGGTGCATGGTTATAAGTCTGGGATAGTTCCATTCACGACCTAAGCATGGGCCAAGGTGTCTGGAACTATTTTGCCTAGATCGAGCTTTGAGGCTGGGTATTTGGGAGGATTGTTTTCTGTCACACAAAGTAGGTTATTATTATAACAACCAATAGCCATAGATAGATATTCACAGTAGGCAAACCAGTGCTGCCCAAACCTGTAAGAGAAGGAAAAAAGGCACCTTTAAGAATTTATGGTTTAAAAAGTCATTTAGTCACACAGTTATAGGCTTATGTAAGTGTGTGTGTGTGTGTGTGTGATTGTGTGTGTGTGTATGCGCATGCACGTGTGTGCAAGTTGTTGCACTAGAAATAATAAAGTCAACACAAATATGGCCATATCTTGCCACTAGGTGAAACCTTTGTATCCTTAGGTCGGAAAGGAAACATACTCAACAGAATCTATAATGGAGTTTACAAAGTATCAAGCCACAGGTTACATGAGCTACATTTGGCCTGCATGGTGTTTTGAATCGGTTTCCAATATTTAACAGTCAGGAAATATTGCATGAAATTCCAGATTATTAATGTCCCTTGAATATTTAAAAGCTGGTGATACTGCTTTTTGAAATGACAATAGCAAGATAGAGGTGAACACTGGCTTTTTTCTCTAGGTAGGGCTTGTGCCCTCCCTCTAGACCCCAACCCCCATTTGCCTCTTTTCCCACCTGCACTCCTTCCGGGACTTAGTCACATGCTTAGTTCCAATGGCATTTGGTTTTGTGACCTTCGTTTTGAAATTTCTTGTGCATGAGCTTTCACAGTGGAACATAGCTTTAACGTGAGTAATAAAATATAAGATACCCATGTTCATTAATTGATATAATTGCCCAAGTTGACCAATACACACAGCAGACGTCTGAGAGAGAGAGCAGATGAGGCAGCAACATTTAAAGTTACCCTGGCTCAGCATGTAAGTAGCTTTTTTTTTGATACCTAAACCTACTCTTATTTCTTTGCACATCAATACTTAGTTTAAAATAAGTGCTGGCAAACACGTCATGGCCTGAAACGATTACTTTAAATGATGCTTGTGGCTGGATGTCATTTTTTTCTAAATGATTATTTTAATTGATGAATGTGTGTAACCTACATAAATGCCGATGCTCCTTGTGGTCCAGTATCAGAACTGTGTCACATTCAGAGAACTATAGCCGACAGTTATTAAAAGAAATCCTCATCTTTACTTGTATCTTTCCAACAACATTAACAGAAATCTAGTTTATAAGGCACCTCAAGTAACGATTCATAAAATCACCCTTCCCCTCCACTTCTCCCCTCTCTTGCCCATGTTGTAGGCTCGATAATAAACTCCTAAAATGTCCATAATCCCTGGGCTCTGTGAATATGTGAACCTGTTACCTTATATGGCAAAAAGACATTCTGCAGGTGCGTTTGAATTAAGGGTCTTGAGATGGGAAATTATCCTGGACGTGCAGGTGAGCTAATAATATAATCACAAATGTCCTAACAAGGGGAAGGCTGAGGGAGATTATACCACGGGAACAGAGGAAGGCATCTGATGGCTGTACTTCCTGCTTTGAAGATGGAAGGAGGGGCCCCAAGCTAAGGAATGTAAGGACTACAGCTCTAGGAGCTGGAAAGGGCGAGGGAACGACTCTTCCTCAAGAGCCCCCGGAGAGAGTATACGGCATCTTGATTTCAAGCCAGTGCCATTGATGTAGGACTTCTGACATTTAGAACTGTAAGAGAATCAACCAGTATTGTTTCAAGCCATCAAGTGGCTATTTGTTATGGCAGCCGTAAGAAACCATACATTCCATATCCAGCCTATTTGTGTGTTCATAAACCACTCCACAACACTTTCCCACGTTCCTTTTGATTCTTTTTTATGGGCACCAGTGAGATGGCAGTTGCACAGGGAACCGGGACAGTACACCACCATCTCTCTCTGTTCCATGGTTCCTTCCCAGGATGGACACAGAAAAAATAGAGCAAATGAGGCAATGTGGGCACATGACTGTATGATCTGTTGCACACAATGACCAAAATCAATGGGAGAACCAAGTCAGTAAAACTCAGTCTTTCTCAAGCATTTCCCTTTTTATTCATAACTCAGCTTCTTTGCTTTTATGACCTCATTCTTTGCTGGACAGGCCCTGCCAAACTATATTCTAAACTTGCCTCTGACATGGTGTTATCGAGACTACATGTGGCAATGCCTCTGATCACAGCGTACTTCATTTGCATGGGGTTTTACTCATTCTAATGTCATTAGTATAAAGTAGGCGTCTCATTGCCAAGGCAACCAGAAATGCAAGCATGCACAATTCCTGTCTTTTCCAAGAACTCAGTTCTACTTGGTGTGCTCCCACTGCGTTCTTGGTTTTCATGCTCAGGCCTCTTCATTTTTTTCTCTTTTTAATTAATGTTTTAGTGGGTCTTACACAGTTTTTCCCAAATCTAGTAACTGAGTTCTTTAATTCCTCCTAGCTAATCTTGTCTGTTCCTTTTCCTGGGTAATAGAGTTGTTCTCTGAAGTCCCTCCGTGATAATTACCTTTGCCATCTTCAACATGGGCCTTTTTTGGTCTCTTTTCCTCTCCACTCTTGACCGCTCCGTGCATCTGGAATCAGCTTCCAACATTTCTGTTTCTGCTTCCCTCCATCTGGGCTGGACCAGTCGAAATGGATGGAGGATCTGGGACTCTTTATTCCCCATATACAGACACATGGAGGCCTCCCAAGCAATGTGGTTCCAGTTTTACATTGACAGCTGTATATTTTATCTCTCTGTAAACATGCCTCAGGAGCTAGTTTGGACCTTAATGCCCATAAGTGTCAATCCCTAGCTATGTGCTCCCTCAGAGGCAAGATGCCAGCCATTTTTAGTAGTGAATGCTGGAAAGTTTATTACGTTTTATAGAACGTTGATGAATTTCGACACAAAGACATCATGTTGGCATATATGGAAGTGATCCTTCCCACAGAGGCCACAAGACGGGCTCCGCAGGATGATTCTGGTTCCCTAGTGGGTTCTCAACTGACCCAAGATCCTAAATGTGAGCAAGTTGCCGACTTTTAAAGTAAGAATAGTTCACACAAAACCCTGATTTATGGATTATCTTTAAAATACTGGAAGATCTGGCAACATGAAGCTTGTATTCTTGTATGGCCATAGATGGCTGGCTGTGAGCAGCGGCTGCCCACGGGGATAAGGCAGCCATCTTTGGCTCATCTTGGTTCATTTATCCACGCTACTTTACTCAGTTATGGTACCTGCCCGATGCAGGAATCTGAATTGGCAGCTTCCCTCCTGGAGTTCTGGGCTCATGGGAGGAAGGCACCATCTGGACATTGTCGCTGACCCCTCCCTCACCCACCTGGTCCATGAATATCCCTTTCTGTACCTTATATCTGGGCATTGAGCCTCCAGAGACGTGCTTATCAGCTTCCCACCTAGCTACTTCTCCCATAATCAGCTCTCCCTGGAAGAAAGTTGTAGCTCCTTCCTGGGCTATGAGGTTTGGGGGTTCTCCCCTGGTCTAGCCAGGGGAAAAAGGTGGGGTCGAGCAGGATGATGAGTGTCGGCGGCCAAAAACACACCCGAGCCGGGAGGTCTGTCGAAGCAGGATCTCTTGCTGTTTGCCAGCTCTCCTGCTCTCTCCTCTAAGGCTCTCTTGCAGCTTCCTCACAGGCCCTCTGCCTTTATCTCTCTGTCTCTCAGTCTCTCAGTCGGCTCTCAGTCTCTCTCTGTGTCATGGCTTTTTTCTCTCTTGACTCTCAGTTTTTCTCTATCTCTCTTGACTGTCAAGGGTCCCAGTCTTTTATTATTCCCAAGTGAGGAAGTTGGGTGGTGCAGTTAAACCTTAATTGCTTTTGCACCCACCCTAGAGATAGGATTAGTATTGTTACTGCAGGGTACAGAGTGATTGCTTAAACTCACAGAAGTTGAGACCATTGAGGCAGAGGGATCAAGAAATACAGATAAGAGATACAGAGATATGATTACCAGGAGGATGATTAAATGGAAGTATGTCTTGAATAAGCACACTAAGGACATATTGCCCTGACCCACAGGGTAAGTGGCTTTTTGGATTCTAGGCAGGGAAAGCCCAGAGGGGCTTTCATTCACATTCACAGGTACCTCCACCAGAATTTCTGGTGGCTTGGGCATGGAGGGAAGGGCGGATCATGCACCGTCCCCGACAGAAAGTTCTTCCACAGATGGAAGTAACGTTTTCATCTCTTAAGTCCTCCACTCTTTGGTCGCAGGTAGACGTGGGGATTGACGTGGATTATGTTACTGGTTCCAAACTTGAATCCCACTGTGTTGCCAAGGGCTCAGGCCCATAAGAGGCTGTGATTCAGCGTTTGCACTGTGTTGATTATAAAGCATCGGGGATGCACATTCTTTATCTGGTCATTTTATGCCATCTGAAAGCTCCAGCCTGATGGTGTGGCCATCTGAGAGATTTCTCAAGGCTCACTTGGCAGGACCCAGAGGAGGGTGCATTAATTTCTATAGTGATACTGGTGTTGATAATTTTAATGCTATTAGTAGCACCTTTTATTGGAAAACTGCAGCCAGGGTCAACCCTGTGCTGGGATAAGTGATTCACAAGCATCATTGTGTGTAACCCTAATTAAAGGTAGGTATTATCTTAGTTTATAGATGAGTCAACTGAGGCTCAGAGCAGTTAAATGTATCCTCAGAAGACATTGTGGTAGACATTGTGTATGTGTCTCCAAAGTGGATTCCTCTGACTTCCGGTAACTGCCGTAATTCTCCTTTGGCCATGCAGTTCATCTTCTCTGGGGAAGGCAGACCATGTGACTCGGGCTTAAACCAAGCAGTGCAGGTCCCACTCACTGACTGTGGTGACTGGTTCGTTGCTTAGTATGAGTCACAGCTAAAACAATGACACTGGAGAAGATGTGGTCACAGGGATCCTGAGAACCTTCCGAGGAGACTCTCACATTATCAGCCAGGACATGGAGGAGCAGGCACGTGACTCCTGGAATGGTTGGCATGTTCCCATCTTGTGTCCCCAGCATTGTCTTAGCATAAGAGATACAGAGCAAGAGTTGGAAAAAAACCAAAATCTTGATGGCATCATTGGTGTACCAACTCAGAATAATCCTGAAGCCTGTTCGTCCCTGGTCATTCAGCCATATGAGCTGATGGTCACACGACAGCATGATAGTCACATGAGCTGATGATATTCTTTATTGCTTGAGATGGTTTGAATTTTCTGTCATTTGCAACCAGATGAATCCCGACTGATAGGTACACTCAGCTAGTAAGCAGCGGGGCTG
This sequence comes from Spilogale gracilis, assembly GCA_004023965.1. Classification (NCBI taxonomy): domain Eukaryota; kingdom Metazoa; phylum Chordata; class Mammalia; order Carnivora; family Mephitidae; genus Spilogale; species Spilogale gracilis. The sequence continues at coordinate 47,819 of PITA01012083.1, read as the reverse complement.
TGATTTAAACCCAGGGCCCTCTAGTCCCCAGATCGACGCCATTTCTGCCCTCCTTTGCTTGGTTTGGATAGACCTTCTTTCCATGGAATCCTAGGGTTTCAGAGCCCAAAGAGACCAATGAGATTGTACTGTCCAGACAAAATAGTGGGAATGGAAAGCTGGAGGTACCCAGTATTGCAGCAGTTTTTGGAAAGTGAAAGAGGAGGGAGTGAGTGAGGACAGTGGGAAACGAAAAGGAAGAAAAAGGCCAGAGAAAGAGGAAACAGGTGCTCATGAGGTTCTATCTAAGACAAAAGAAATGTGGGGAATAAAGGAGAAGAATCTTTGCCTTTCTTCTCTTTAACCCAGTGAAGTCAGCGTGGTTCAGCTAGGCTGAGATACCCAGAACGCTTCTTCTCTCTTCTCTTTTTCCTTCATATTTTATGCCAAAATACCTTCAGATACCTTAGGGCCACCAAATAGTGCTCTAGAACATAACTCAGTGCTTAGTACTTCAAATAGGTGGCCCACTGGCAAAAAGGAAGATGTCTTACTAAGTAATATGAGAGGATAAGAGAGAAGGCTATTGATTCTTGATAGCTGAGCTATCAAGACTGCTTCTCATTTTCCTTGAATCCTCTTTCTCTCTAGTAGGAGGAGGGACCCAGAAACAGCAGCCGCTAACACATACGTCTCATCATACGTGGTGGGCACCATAATGGGTTCCCAAAGATGACCATGGTCTAGTCCTCACATGACAAAAGGGACTTTGAAGATGTGACTAAGAGAAGGATCTTGAGATGGGGAGATAATCCTGGGTTGTTTGGGTGGGCCCTGTGTGATCACAAGGGTCCTTCTAAGTGAAAGACCGAGGCAGGAAGGTCAGAGGCAGAGGAAGCAGAGGTCCAAGTGCTGAGACTGCAGGGCGTCTGGGGCAGGACCCAAATAATATGGCAAATCCTAGAAATTGGAAAAAAAAGTCAAGAAAATGGATTCAGCCCTAGAGCATCCAGAGGAACACAGTCCTGGGGACACTTTGATTTTATCCCAGTGCAGTTCATATATAATCTCAGACTTCCAGAATGGTAGGATAATAAGTATGTATTGTTTAAACCGTGCTTAACGGTAATTTGTTACAGAGGCAACTAGAAACTGGTATGCCACGTGACAAGGCCTGAGCTCAGCGCTGCATGCACACATCCTTGCTTACCTGTCCATCCATGTCTCATTGGAAAGATTACAGAATACTGCTCAGAGCAGTACATTCATAGACCTGTTGCAGCCGACACGGCAACACCAACGGAGACCTAAGGGCAAGGAGATGGTGAAACGGAGGCGAAAGAAAAGAGATGGGGACAGGAGGGACAAAGTCGATTGTGTCCAAACAGTGCCAATTTTATTCAAGGCTACAAGCTATTGTATAGTGAACAGTGCACAATCATGCAGAAACATCTCTAGTGGGAAAGTTACGGCAAGAGTTCCGTCCATACCCCCACAGTTCCCCATATCTCTTTCCCATTGTTCCCTCCAAACTACTATCATTAAAGAAAAGGGGAGGCACAGCACATGCCCACATGTTTATGTCTATATCAGAACACGATTTACTGGCCTTCAACTCGCAAGGGCAGAGGTCCAGATAGGCAGGTACCAGGAGTTTCGCTCCACCATTAACTCTAGCCTGCCTGGGCGAGAACGCCCAGGCTGCAGAGTCCAGGAACTATTACTCTACTGTTGACGCTGCCTGACTCTGGGCTCCCCACATAGACCTAGAAGTCTTAGACGTCGAAATGTCCTTTCTGGGCCGGCCCGTGCCTGGGAGATTGCCTCACATGCCAAGTTTTGTGCTGTTCGCAGGGAAAGCCTTCACTTGTGTGATAGGAATCGTTGCACAGTGGAGTCCGGGACTTCACTTGGCTTTTCTGCTGACGCAGTGTTTCTGCTGGGCCTGACCTGACTACGGGGATAAGGTTTCCCCGCCTTCTCACCTTCACTGTGCTTATATTCTTCGTCCAGCCCTCCAGCGATTCCGCTGGGAGCCTCAGGAAGAAGAAGGCCAGCATGCCATTCCAGCCGTACATCATCGTGTCATCGGGATGTTTTGTGGGGCCGAGGGAGCGTTTGTGACCAGTGACCGGGGCCAGAACTATTTGTAGAGTCAGAGGGGAAGGTCAGACGGAGGTTTCCTAACCAGAGCATTGAGGGGTCAGGAGGGAGGAAGAGAGAAAGGGGCAGAGGAAAAAGGAGAGAGAGTAACAGACCCTGAAATAAACTGAGAAAGATACATGGAAAGGGATACACGGTAATATAGACAGCAGAGAAAAGGAGTAAGGTTTTGCAGGGCAGTTTACCGATCTTTATTAAAATTAAAGGAAAAAAAACTTAAAGGAATATGTGGTCTGTGATCCGGCAAGTTTTATTTTATCGAAATACCCGTAATGGGCAGTTCACTGTTGTAACCACTTTCAAAGTGTACAATTCAGCTCCGTAAGTACATTCCCTTATTGTGTAGCCGTAGCCCCTCTCTCATCCTGGAGCCTTTGCCTCACCTCCACGTGGAAACCCCATGCCTGTTAAGCAGTCCCTCCCCATTTCCACCCTCCCCAGCTCCTCGAAACCACCAGTCTGTGACCCAGCTCAGGCATCTACCTCTTCTGGGCATTTCCTGTAATTGGAATCATCCAGCACGTGTCTGGGGGCTTTCACTTAGCACAGTAGTTTTGAGGACAACAACCAGATGTGGACTATTAATGGTAGGGCCATGGCTCACCTATGCCACACAGCGCCATGGGGCTGGGGGACACTTGGTAGAATGAAGCAGAGTCTTGCGCTGATGGAGAGAGGTCTCTAAGACACCATTTTAGGCGAAAACGGCAAGTCATAGCACAAAATGCATATCCGATTATTTATGTAAAAAGTTATGAAACGGGGTGGTCGAACTCAGTAAATATAGGAACATTAAATGCACAGGCGAAGGTTTGGAGAATAAATACATGACACAACAGGGCTTGCTGTGGGGACTTGACCCGGGATGTCGGCTTTGTCTCTCAGCGTGTGGATTGGCTGAAGGAGAATGGATTTATAAATGGAACGTAGACATACAAAGGAATCAGATTGAAGGGGAAAAAGAGACCCAGTGAAAGACAAACAGAAAGAATCCAACAAAGAGGCACAGAGGGAAGCCCACAGAGGCAGAGGTGCCTTGGGGTGGAATTTGGGTGAAACCATCCATCACATCCTTACTCCACCTTTGGAGCGGAACAGCACAAGTAGGGGGGGCTGGTGTCGAACAGTGAGGGATTTTTACATTCATCCTTCTCACCGTTGTAAAAACCAACTTTAATTGTAGCATCCCCCACGCTGGCAATTATCAGTTTGTTCCAGTGTTGGAAAGTCTAGGGGCTGGTTCAGGAACATCTCCTGTTTTGAGTCCAACTCAACAATCACTGTTTCGATTTTCGAGAAAGTCTTCCAAGTTTAATCAAGTTGTTCTTTCTGTGTTGTCAGGATGATACATTTGGGGGATGGTGGTAATAAAAAAAAAATCGTGGTTTGCTTTAAAGAATGGAGGAGCTTAGCTTTCGGGATTGTGTAAAGATTGGCACTTTTGTTTGCAATTTTACAGCAATTAACTGTTCATGTGTGAGAAATAATTATCAGATTTTTTTTTTTTGAGAGAGAGGGAGAACGTGAGCAAGCCTTGGGTGAGGCATGGGGTGGGGACAGAGGGAGAGGAAGGGAGAGAACCCTAAGCAGATGCCACCCCCGTACAGACCCCGTCAAGGGGCTGGAACTCACGACCCTGAGATCTAGACATGAGCTGAAAGTGAACTCAAGAGCCCGATGCTCAACCAACTGAGTCACCAGGTGCCCCAATAATTTTAAGGTTATAAAAAGAAAACACCCTGTTAGGTGAGTCAAACCAGAACGAGCAGTATACTTGTACTCTGTTTTCCTTGTTAAGAACTGTGAGTTCTGGGTTGGGATCTCTACTCCTCTTCATTTTCCCATTCTTCAGGATCATGTAATGAGTAGCTAGCAGGCACCCAATGCTAGGGATTAAAACAATTAGCCATGGCTTGTCCCCATGGATGGAGTTTATAGTGTATTAGGGTGACAGATACTCAACAACCACCACTCCAATTATGTATATGTGACTATAAATCTCAATGAGGAAATTCGGTGTAGACAAATGAGTTTGGAATATTACTTACAGGTGTGCCCACCAGCTTCCACTCAGGGACAGATCACTTTTGGAGGGCGATGTCTACTTGGATTTCCATTTCCAGCTTTAGACAATTAATTTTCTATCCATGACCGCGGTAATGGCAGGAGTCAGCCTTCTGGAGACTGGTGTGCATTTATTTGAACTCAGTTTCTGTGCATACCCAAGTTGGAGTGAATTGCTGTTGGGGAGGGCACAGGGAGCATGCGTCCCCTTGGTGGTCTGACACAGTGCAGTATCATGGGAGAGCCTCTGGTCCCCTCTGTCTGTAGCTGACTCACCGAGGCAGAAAACAGCACGTAGTGACCCGGTTCAGTGTCATTGTTGGAGATGACCTTCCCCATCTCCTAACTGGGTTTCTTGGTTGTCTTCCTTCTTCCCTTCCTGGCATCCTGATCTTCCATGCTTCTTTTCTTTTCTTTTCTTTTCTTTTTAAGATTTTATTTATTTATTGGACAGAGAGGAACACAGTGAGAGAGGGAACACAAGCAGGGGGAGTGAGAGAGGGAGAAGCAGGCTTCCCGCTGAGCAGGGAGCCCGATGTGGGACTCGATCCCGGGTCTCCAGGATCATGACCTGAGCCGAAGGCAGTCGCTTAACCAACTGAGCCCCCCAGGCGCCCCTGTTCTCTTATTTTCATACTTGTTTCTCTTTCACTTTCTTTCCCTTCCAGCTCTTCTTTCTCTTTCCTTCTGTTCTCTCCCTTCCTTCTCTCTTCCCTCTTTGTTCTTGCTGTCTCGTTGACCCTTCCATCCCATTTGCTCCTTAGTCTATTATTTTACCTCCCTTCTCAGTCTTGTTCTGTGTCCTTCCAACAAAGCTTGCTCCTTCTGTCTCTGTCCCTCCCTACAGGCCCTTCCCCCTTGTATCTTGGACTCACTGAAGGTGCTGTGTGGACACTGCCCCCATTATTACTTGGATGGCAGTGAGGGTTCTAGGGACCACTTACCTCTTGCTTGGAAGAAGCATTCTGAGGATCTAGTCAAAGAAAAGGGGAACACTGGGAAATGTAGATTGAAAGAATCATTAACATTTCACGCACAGTGTTATTCCTTGTGTTGCTGGGGTGAGGGAAGGGCAGTAAGCACACAGTAGGGTGTGATTAGATGTCAGAACTTGGGTACATTTATCTGTTTCAAGAGGCTTCACTTTGGCCATGGGTCAGACTGGTTTGAACCCTTCTTCCATTGGCTCACACGTGTCCCAGCCTTCCCTCTTGAATCTGGCCTGTGTAGCTGGAAAAAGTGGGACTTCCTCACGATATCTTAGCCAAAATAACAGCACAATTCTTGTCTTTATTGAACTGCCCAAGGAAGCCTTTTTGAAATCCTTTTACCTCCTCTGTCCCTTCCATGAACCTGCTTAAAAGTCTCTCATCTCTTGTTCATTCCTCCAATTCTCTGACCATCCCTTTATGGACTAGGTCAGCTCAGCTTTACTCTCCATTTAATTTCCCCCAACTCTTCCTTGTTCTTCTTGTCATCTGGGTCCTCAGAGTGGCTTCTCTCAGGATTCTTTCTTGAAGTTATTCCTAACCTTTTTGGGGGGAGGGGGTGTTGGAAGATGGAGAGGAGACATCTTGAAGAATTTGATGAAAGCCAGGGACTCCCTTCATGGGAACATACATGCACACATAGCAATTTTCAATTTCCCCAGTTTAAAGGGGCTTCTCTGCTCCCTGAAGCCCACCCCTGGACCTTTTGAGCATCTCTACTGTCAGATGAGTCTCTAAGAGTGCCCCCTCCCTTGTCCCACCCCATCCCATCAGCTTGATGTATTTGCTTCTTAACCCTTGTAACTAGCTGGAATTAGAGTGTTTGTTTTCTTACTGTCTTCAAGATCCTGGCCAAGAACACCCTCATTACCATAGCAACTGCTGGCAATGAGAAACACTTTCAGGAGACAGGAAATCCAATGACACGGAGATGTTGAGCCTGGCATTTCACTTAATATTGTTTCATGTGGTGATGTAGGTGTCCCTGACCTGAGATGAATCTCAGTCCAGAAACTCTCAGTGTTATGCCTGGTGGTTCCCATTTGTATTCAAGTCCATCCCTATCCATAGTCTTCACTTCTGTTTGCTCTTCCTCTCTATTGATAGAAATCAATAGTTCCTTCATCTTGCCCCTGCATTTAGAGAAGCAGATCAACTCTTCAGTCTCCCCATTCCATTGACACAGAAAGGTTAGCATCTTCAGGAAGGGGATCCTTGAGGTTGAACTCAGTGAAGAGAATGTTTTCCTCCTAATTGATTGGATCTCTGCCCTGAGAACTTTGATTCCACCTTTCACCTGGGGATGTGGAGGGCTCCACGGTCCCCAGAACAATGACATTTTGCTTTATTGCCTTGGAGAGAAGGAGATACCAGCCTCAGACATAAGCAATATGAGATGAGTAACCCAACTCACCTCTCAAATAACTGAAGGAAACTATCCAAGAGCCGACAGATAATTTTGTATGCTGACAAGTACAAGGCCCTCTTCAGTGGTTTGCTTTGGGAATTGGGAAAATGAACCTCGTAGTTGAAGATCTAGAGTTTTTTTGTTTTTGTTTTTGTTTTGTTTTGTTTTTTTTTAAGTGGGAAAGGAGGCTTTTCACAGCATAACCCTTACTGCTGGGTGCTTGTGATCAAGATGTGAGGGTATGGGATGCCAGATGGGCGGATGGATTTCTTCTTCCCTTGCTCCAGAATGTTCAAGAATAGGTTCACCTGCAATTCCTGTACAATAGCAAACCAGTCTTTGCAAGTGAGTAGAAATGATAGTGCAACAGAGCACCAGAGGATGGCAGTGACGCTTCCAAAACCTGAGACTGCAGCGAGGACAGGACCGCAGCTCTTCCTCCCACGGGCCATCTCTGCTGATTCTTGGTGCCCCGCGAGGCCTCTCGCCTCTACTGATCCGGAACCCAGGGTCTTTACCAGTGTGGGGTAAAGGCTGACAGTGGGGTGGGTTTAGGCTATGTCCTTAGTTCTCCCTTTGACAAGAATATTTTGGTGCCTTTGGGGAAGTCAAGGCACATCTCTTCGTGTCATCACCCAAAATACAGGCTGGAGGCACACCTCGCGTGTGGGAGAAACTGGAAACAGGAGAGTCTCCACTCTTAAAGAAAATAATATTTGTTTTAAAAAAATGTGAGTTTATCATCATTATTTATTGCAGGAAGAAGTAGCGTTGGAAGCAAGACTGAAAGGAGACAAATGGGGGCCCGGTGTGGTTTCCCTTGTACTTCCTGTTGGGTACCACTCACTTAGCACAACATCGCTTCTCGGTGTCCAATTTGTTCTGTGTCCACATTTCCCCATATACTGCATTTCTGTGGCTGCTTTGATTCTTCTTGGGCCTGATTTATTAGTCTTGGATGATGCAGAGCGAACCTGTGTGTGAAATCGAGAACAGTTTATAACCTACCCCATCAGCAAATACCCGGAACATTATTCACAATAAATGAATTGGTTGGTCCTGTACTTTGCCTCCGATTGAAGGAGCTAAAACAGAACAGGTCATTTTCACCACGAATACCTTCTCCTTCACTTTGGGAACCGAGAGATACATTGACCCATTTCTTACCTTTGATGGCACGAAGAAACAGGACGCAAACACTTTGCAGTTAACTGGTCAAGAGGGAAGCTGGCCCTCTTTCTGCTGAGCAAACAGAACCCCTCTTCCCTGTTCCATCTTCACATGGGAACTTAAGTTCCAAGGGCTTCTCAGCACATGTCCCTTTCTTCACTTCTTCCGGCTCTCTCTGGAAGCTGTCTTAATATCTTAAAACACCCTATGCTAAGAACTATGACTGCAGCTTGAAATTTCAGCATGTCTTTTACCAGTTGGGCCATTTAATAATCCAGAGCTAGGTTTCGGGGTCCGACATCAAGGTCCAACCTTGGCACGTCGTATCTTATATTTCCTAAGCTGCAAATGGAGTTGGGAGTACCTGATATTCGATTGTTGGGAGCATTAAATCTGAGATCTTTCGTGATATGCTGAGTGGAGAACCTCATTAAGAAATGCCAGGCACTTGCCTTTTCCTTTTTCCTTTTAATGAGGACATTGGCATCTTATAAATATCAGGTTATTTGTTAAAATAAGAAAACCATGTTATTTAACACCTATGTTACAAGCTCTGTTAGGCAAAATTTCTCCTGCACTTGACCTTTATGAGAAAGACAGGTGAAAGAAATGCCAATTTTTGAATGTAGTAGTGTCAGTGCTCATTTTTTTTTTTTTACATAACCCTATATTCTCTTTTAAAAATTATTTATTTACTTGGGAGAGAGTGAGAGAGAGAACATGAGAGGGGAGAGGGTCAGAGGGAGAAGCAGACTCCCTGCTGAGCAGGGAGCCCAATGCGGGACTGGATCCCAGGACTCCAGGATCATGACCTGAGCTGAAGGCAGTTGCTTAACCAGCTGAGCCATCTGGGCACCCTGCATAACCCTGTATTCTTGATCCTTCACCTGAGATTACTGATATTTGGAGTAAGAGTACCAAAACCTTGCCTGAGTCACCATCACACATCAAGATTCACACACATTAAGATTTCTCCTTGTTAAGGCAGGAAAGTGCACCAACAGCCTAAGTTTTCCGCATTGGCTTGTGGTGAAAATTAAGGCTCATTATAGGATGAAAACTATTAGCTAGATAGGTATGTTGACGATATCCTTCTTCTTTCTCATCTTTCTGGTTGACAACATTTGGTTCTTGGGGATCTTCGGCTGTATTCCGCCGAAAGGGGGTGTCCGTGGAGCACTGTGGTGTGGAAGGACAATGGGCTGGGGGTAGTCTGACTTGAGGTCCAATCATGTCTTGGCTTATTTTTAGCTGTATCATCCTGGGGTAGTTATTTGCTATCTTTCAGCTTTAATTCACCGTTTGCCATATTGGAGGTAACAATGGCTTTTGCAGAGGGCTCTTGTCAAATGAGGGAAACTGAAGTTGCTCTTTAGATAATGTTTGTCCTTATAAGAATGTGTGTGTGTGTGTGTGTGTGTGTGTGTGTGTGTGTGTGCGCGCACGCGCGCACATAATTGAAAGGGAGAGAGGCAGAGAGCCTTTGGGTGGAGTAGATTTGGAGGCAAGTTTCTGTCTATATCTTGCTTTCGGAAGTGTAATAACCACTGTGCTCACAGTATAGAAAATTAATTGAGTGGTATACCATAATGATTTGTCCACTGTCCTCACTTAGTAAAATCTTTCTAAAAACGTGTTTCTGTGAGCAAAGTTATAATAATGGGCCTCTTTCTTTGAATGTCCAGGAGAGACACAATCACAGAAACATCTTGGCATCTCCCTCCTTGCACTATTGATTCCTGCCCCGATGAAGGATATGACTTAGGCCCATATTTTCCTTCGGACCCTGCATTCTTCCACTGCCTCTGTTAGGTGGTTGGTTGGGTAGTGGAAGCCATGCAGACCCCAGGAGGCATAGAACCAGCTTTTGAATCTTGGGTTTATTTTGCACAAGACTCAGATGTCTTGTCTGCAGAAAGGCTGCTGGAGGATTAGAGATGATTTGGGTAAATGCTTTAGCACAGTGCTGGTCTTTGAAATATTAAGCCTTACACTTCTTGGATTTAAGAGTGGGTAGACTCAACCCCTTATGTCCAGTCTGGAAATACATCAGCTTTTCTAGCACAGCCTCTTGCTGTTTATTAAATTGGATCCATGCTTGGGAAAATCTCTCCTCCTAGAATGGGCACATATATACCAACCTAGACCTGAGTTCATATATACTCAATTTAGAACTTTTGAATTCCCCTGCCTCTGAATTGGACTCAGCAGAATAAACAGATCTCACGTGAATGATACCTTCTCTTTTTTCTCTGTCTTTTTAAGCCAAATGCACATAGCTTGAATGTCTCATAAGTTGCTTCTCTTTGGGGTGTTGGTTTTTCTTTCTCAGTTTAGCTCAAGGCAGAGGTGTCTAGATATTTTTAGAATGCCACTTTTAGTGTCCGTGTGGGTATATTTATTTACGTTCATATACCCACTTGGACAGGGGATAAAGTAGCCATTATCAGGCAGATACTATTCTTAGTGAAGAGGTAGACTTTCTGCATAGGTGCCTAAAGGGATACAAAGAAAACCACATTATTCTAGCTGTTTTCCCCTCACTCTGCTAGCTTCTAAATTACCGATGGTTCTGATACAAATGGAAGTGAGCAGACTTTGATAATAAGCACATTTTGGGGTCATCTTTATTGGTCTATTGCCCAGAATCATTTTCAAGGGTTCAGAGACAAGTTGTTGCTCTTTTTGCATAGTTACTAACCTGGTTGCTGACCGTAGACACACTCTGTAGTGACAGACAGCCATACCAGTATCCGCTGTGTGCCCGGAGCGAAGTCAGGTCTTTGGTACAGTGTCTCCGAGTGGGGTCCATGGAATCCAATACCAGATGTGCTTGTTCAGAAGACAGATTCCTGGGCATCATACTGTGGATCCTGGTTCAGTGGGACTGCTGTGGAACTCAGATGATAATGCCTTTTAAGAGCTTATTTGGGTGATTCTGATGCTCATCAAATTATCAAACTAATACTTTTAGCACTCTCAGAATTTAGAGAATGGAAAATCCCCATATGGGTTTGTAGGGTTTATGGAGAAGGGTGAGTGACCTCTAGGTATTGAAGAATGAACAAAATGTTGACAAAATTGGTGTATTTTATTTCTTTAAAAAAAAGCCTCTTTGTCTATTATAATAAATACATGTTGTTAAAAACAGAAAGTACTGAGGCACCTGGGTGGCTCATTCAGTTAAGCATCTGCTTTTAGCTTAGGTTATTGTCTCGAGGTTCTGAGATTGAGCCCCAGCTCAGGCTCCCTCCCTCCTCTATGGGGAGTCTGCTGTCTCTGTCCCTCTGTGCTCTCTCTCTTACTCTCACTCTCTCTCCCTCACTGTCTGTCAAGTACATAAATAAAATCTTTTTTAAAAAAATAGAACTATAGGGCGTCTGGGTGGCTCAGCTGGTTAAGCGACTGCCTTCGGCTCAGGTCATGATCCCGGAGACCCGGGATCGAGTCCCACATCAGGCTCCCTGCTCGGCGGGAAGCCTGCTTCTCCCTCTCTCACTCCCCCTGCTGTGTTCCCTCTCTGGCTGTGTTTCTCTCTGTCAAATAAATAAAATCTTAAAAAAAAATAGAACTATAAAATACAGTAGAAAGAGATGCCTTGTTATGCCATCATTACTGTAAAATTTGGTCTAGTTTCCAATGTTTCTTTTTGCTTATGAGCATCTTTTAAGATTATCTTGAACATATACTTTGTGAAAAGCTTTTAATCCCCTGATAGCTTAGCATTTTCCATGTTATTTCAATCTTTCCACTGACACTTCTTCTGTTTTGTTTTTTTTTTAAGATTTTATTTATTTGACAGAGAGAAACACAGCCAGAGAGGGAACACAAGCAAGGGGAGTGAGAGAGGGAGAAGCAGGCTTCCCGCCGAGCAGGGAGCCCGATGTGGGGCTCGATCCCGGGTCTCCGGGATCACGACCTGAGCCGAAGGCAGTCGCTCAACCAGCTGAGCCACCCAGGCGCCCCTGTAGATTTCCTTTTTTATTGAATGTAAAATGTTCTATCAGGGACATTTCCTTTCTTATCAGCGTATCTTAGTACCCAGGCAGAAGGGACCGAGTTGTGGATGGTTTTCGTTTCCAAAGGAAGATGGAAGCTTCTATTTTCTTTCAAAGCTGTTGTCCCAGCCAAATGGTTGAGAATGCTCCATTTGCCAGGAGCAAGATGACTGTAATTGCATATGGTTTTGTGAAAATATATCATTCCGATATATTTTCCTTTTCAAACACTTAGTAATAAAACATTACTTCCTGATGATGAAGGCCAATAGGAACCAGAAGGATAAGTTGCAATTTCTTCCCATTCCTTATGGAAAACCAAATAGAAATGAACATATAGGTTTTATATACCCACCCATAGCTAGATGTTGTAATAACACCATTTGGTTTATACTGATGGCAGGGAATTGATCTCCCTAGGAGATCAGCTGAGGGGCACAAACAGTTGATGAAATCAGGCAGTGTTGGTCAATATTTAGTTTCTAGCAGAGCCTCACAGAGAGTCGTTGCTCAGAAGACACGTGTGTGTGCGTGTGTGTGTGCGTGTGTACATGGGTGTCTGTGTGGGAGAAGGAGAGCATACGGGTATGTGTGCTTCTCTAGCTGGAAGAGCATCCCATCAAGAGCAAGCTTACCAGGGAAACCTGGAATGGAGTAGCAGCTTGGCTTTGAACCACCTTCAACCCACTCTTCATAAAAAGAGCAACAGAAGTAATAAAACCAGCATCACTCGTGGGTAGTACCTACCAGAAAGTTATGAGATAGGATGTCCCCTCCAGGGCCTCAAATGAGTGTGTGGATAAAACCACTAACAGCTGCATTAGGAAAGGTGTGGCACTCGAAAGGGTGTGTAAGGAAGGAGAGGAAAGACAGTTGCTTACCCTGATCCTGAGCCTTTGAGAAGGCCAAAATCACCAGCAGGCCCTCCCAGAAAGCTAGGCGGACCATTTAGGATGACAGCAGAAATGATGGTTGGCGGGGAAGGGGTTATCTCGCAGGCTCTAATCAAGAATGAGGGCATGGGGGCTGCAGGTAGGCAAACATGCAAGAGTGTGGAGGAGTAGGCCTACAAACTCTCAGTACGTGATGGACTTGAATCTTCTCCCAGGACCAAGCCCTTCTTCCAGCCCCTCAGCCCTTTCTGCTTGGCTGAGGGTAGGGGCCAGAGCAGGCAGGACAGAGACAGTAGGGTGTCATAGAAGTCCAGACAAAAAACAATGATAGGAGAAGAGAGGAAGCTCTCAAAAAACTTGAGGCTGTATATGTAAGCACTGTATGATAAAAACAGAAGAGGGAACTCTAGAGCCGCGAAGGCAAGATACTACCTTGGCCCACCTCTCCCTCCTGAAGGTATAGGACAGTGAACTTCCCTTAAAAGAAACACAACAACAGAAAAGGAATCATAGTTGAATCCCATACAAAGGCTTTATGACAAAAAAGAATGCGGATTAGAATGCTGAGGAAATGCATTAGAAAACACTTGGGAACTACCAAGTTCTGTATGGACAGAGGGGAATATATATATTCTGATGTCCTTTTAGGTTCTTGGCTCAGATGCCTCTGGAATAAAAGAGAGATTGACCAAAAGGAGTTTAATAAGTTCTATACCTCCTGTAGGGGGAGACATGGGGAAACCCAAGGAACTCTCTGGAAGGGCTGAAGCCACCAGCTTCTACACCATCTCCAGCAGAAGACGGAAGAGATGTTGGGAGGTGGCGTGGGGAGGCCAGTGATGTGAGGTTCTCAGGAAAACACAGTAAGCAAGGGTCAGGTTGTCACACAGACTTAGGTCCTCGTCCTCTAGAGATTTAGTTACCTCCTCTTCCTGGTTCCTGGAGGGAGACACCTCTGCAAACTTCCTTATAAATGTAACTATCTTTCACAAAAGACTTTTTATCTTTACTCAGTTTTCAGAGCTTCTCCAATGTCTGCTGTTTCTGGAAAATAACCAGCTCGCTGTAATAATATGCCAAAGAGGCGTGTTTTGGGGTGATGTATTTTGTTCCCCTTTGATGTTAAGAATGCACATTTTCTCCTAAAAGAAGAGATGTGTAAGGTTGAGCCCTGAACTTGCATAAAAATTATGATTGTGGGGCGCCTGTGTGGCTCAGTGGGTTAAAACCTCTGCCTTCAGCTCAGGTCATGATCTCAGGGACCTGAGAACGAGGCCTGCGTCTGGCTCTCTGCTGTGCAGGGAGCCTGCTTCCTCCTCTCTCTCTCTCTCTCTGCCTGCCTCTCTGCTTGCCTATGATCTCTCTCTCTGTCAAATAAATAAATGCAATCTTTAAAAAAAAAAAAGGTACGATTATGAAGTTGGGATGTGTTTTGACTTAAAATAACCTCACTGTAGAAGTGACCGACAGTAAACACCCTCTAGCATTCAGATTTGGTTTTTTTTCCATTGGAGAAGTGGCTGTGTCAGGGCGAGGGGCTGATCCTTAGAGCAGCTCTGTAGCAGAGAGCACGGCAGTTAGTCACCAAAGGAACCGGTCAAGTCAAAGAACTTGAAGCCAACATGAGGTCCCCACTGGCGGGAGATGAAGCAATAGGCACCCACACGGGCATTGGTTGCATGGGAGGGAAGCCCGGATATCTGTAAATTTCTAATAATTGTTCATGAGTTTATAATGAAATATAGTTATTAAAGATTTTATTTATTTATTTGACACACAGAGAGATCATAGGTAGGCAGAGAGGCAGGCAGAGAGAGAAGGGGAAGCAGGCTCCCTGCCGAGCAGAGAGCCTGATGCGGGCCTCGATCCCAGGACCCTGAGATCATGACCTGAGCTGAAGGCAGAGGCTTTAACCCACTGAGCCACCCGGGTGCCCTATAATAAAATATTTTTTAAAAAATAACTCACAGAGAACCTTTGGAGAATGCCAAGAAACCAACGACTTGGTTTTTAAAAACTTATGTAAAGGGAAAGAATCAGGATTTATTCTGCCTTTCTTAGATAAACTGCCCTTCAGGCTAACCAGATCATTGATGAGAGGAGCATTTCTCTTTTTGTCATTATTCCAAAGGTGACAGTTGGCATTGTTTCAAGGTAATGAGCGAAGGAGAGGGAATTTTTGCCATGTAGTGACATTCTAATTCTAATAAATGAATGGATCTGGGCAATGATGATCATTGCTTGTTAATGTTACAGAAAGAGACAACTAGGAAATTTTCATCTCTTAGAGAAAGTACACGGATCACCTGTGAGATAGTCTTGGAAAGAATAAATGAAATCTGCATCCAAGCCAAGCTTTAAACTACCAATTTCCAACAAAAACCAGAGGGCGCATACATCTGATAAATGACACTGTTGAAGAACAAAAATTCAGCTGAGTTAATCCGAAGATCTAATTGGCTTTATTAAGTGATTCATGAATTGAGGAGCGTCCCACCCACCAAGTAGAGAGGAGCTCTGGGACTTGGAGAAAATGGGATTTTATAGGAAGGAGGGAGGACCAAGGAAGCTATTAGCAAAAGGAAAGAAAGAATTGCTCAAGACAAGGTCACCTTCCGTTGGTGGGGGAGGGAAGGGGGGAAGGGCATGGGGTCTGACCTTGCAGATGACCTCCTCTCCCCTTGGAGGCTGGAGCTGTCCAGCGGATGTTACCTCACTTGTGCTTGTTAGAAAGTTTCCTGACTGATGACTCAAACACTACATTTCTGGGAGTGTTTGAAACTGAAGTTAGAATAGCTATTGACCCCAGGTTGGTCATTCGGCCTGAGTGTCTCCATTTGGGGCCTGTGGTTTTCTTTTTGACACCACCATGGGAATGATATCAGCAAAATCTGGACTGCTAGAAACTGAGAGAGAAGACCCAGTTTCTCGACCAGTGAAATACAAAGGCAGGGACTCCTGGGTGGCTCAGTTGGTTAAGTGGCTGCCTTGGGCTGAGGTCATGATCTCAGGGTTCTGGGATGGAGTCCTGCATTGGGCTCCTTGCTCAACAGGAAGTCTGCTTCTCCCTCCTGCTGTGCTCCTTGTTCTTTCTCTCTGAGAGATAATTAATTAATTAATTAATTAATTAAAATCTTAAAAAATGCAAAGGTGGAAGGGAGCCTATACATTAGAAGAGATTTGAGTCATATTAGCCGATCATTCTGTATGGACCCTCTTTGTGTCTAATTAAAAGAAACATTTTAAAAGGTTTATTTATTTATTTTGAGAGAGCGGGAGGGAAAGAGAGATGGGGGAGGGGCAGAGGAAGAGGACAATCGATGCCCAGCAGGGAGCCTGGCACCTGCAGGATCCCATATCCCTGAGATCATGACCTGAGCTGGAACCAAGAGTCCAATGCTTAACTGACTGCAGCATCCATTTTTAAAAAATATAATAGGAGAATCAGGAAAATTGCAAACACAGAAAAGGTACTTGATAATATTAAGGTTTTAAAAAGATGTTCTAGTGTGATGATGGCATCATAGTGATATCTGAAAAGGACGGTTCTTGGCTTTTAGAGATTCTGAAATACTGACACATGAACCAACATGACATCTGGGACTTCTCTTCAGAAGCATCCAGGCAAAGGAGGACATTGGTAAGAATGTGGACAAAGGAGGCGCCTGGGTGGCTCAGTTGGTTAAGTTGGTTAAGCGACTGCCGGGATCGAGTCCCACATCGGGCTCCCTGCTCGGCAGGAAGCCTGCTTCTCCCTCTCTCACTCTCCCTGCTTGTGTTCCCCCTCTAGCTGTGTTTCTGTCAAATAAATAAATATAATCTTTAAAAAAAAAAAAAGAATGTGGACAAAGCAGGACTGCCAGAAATTGAAAATTAGTGAAGCTGGGTGATGGGAATGTAGGATTTCATTATAACATCCTTTCTCTTTCCTGTGTTTGCCATTCCTCCTCATGGCAAGTCTAGAAAGGATATAGTGACCCGAGTTTACATGTTCCTGTAAATGACTTAACGGGGCTATCACAAAACCTTGCAGATGGGTAAAAATGTACCAACTCAGTTTTTGGTGAACATCTTTGGAAACTCTGAACAGCATGGCAGTGCTGCCTTCAGATTATAGAGGAGGATCCTTGGAGTCAGAAAGGTAATAACAGACAGCCCGGATGGCATTTCAGTTCTTATTCTAATGCTAATTTGTGCATTTCCTGGTGGGTGCATGGGCGGGGAGACTGGCGTCTTTTCAGTATGGAGCTCATGACTGTCTGTTTCCCTCCTCTGAGCTAGCCTGGATGAGATGGCCTCTGGTCCTGCAGGATCAGCAGCATGAATCTGTGCATATGACGTTACAGGCCCCAAAGTGCTTTCTAGTACATTCATTCACTTGGTGAATATTTATGAAATGCTGAGGTGGCTCACCCTGCAGCAGATTATGAGGATACAGTATGAAAGAACTAGATACTAGTTTACTTCTCATGTAGGGAGACGTGGATACACAGGCGAATAAATGCATTACAGATTTGGAAAAGTGTTGTGGGAAATAAAAAAAGCAGAGAGCTGTGGCTAGGACTAATGGGCAGAGGCCCTGCTCTAGAAAAGGAGGACCTCTCAGAGGAGGTGATGCTTGAGCTAAAACCTGAAGGACGGAAAGAAACCACTAGTGATGGGAAGAGCTGGGGGAACAGTGTTCCAGGTAGAGGAAACAGCCAGTGCAAAGCTGCTGAGCCGGGAGCCCACTGATCGCAGTGTGTCACGGTCCTTCGTGGTTAGGGCATCCTCAGTGAGAGGCACGGGGCCCAAGGCATGGGGTCTAATTTGAGCTTCAGAATAACCGTGTGGGGCTGTTGTCTCATTCCTCCTGGTTTACAGATAGCTGAACTAAGGCAGCCCTCTTCTGTCATTGCTCGTAAGTCATAAAACAAGAGCTCGAATCCTTTTCCTCAGGCTCCGGATCTGGTGTGCCTACCAGGCAGATAAAATAAATCCTTTAGTGTCTCATCTCCGTCTCCTCTGGCTTTCGCTGTCTCACAGCCAGGGAGGTCAGCTTAAGCCGGGTGTGACGCGATGGGACGGAGGCACTTGTGTGGCAGAGAGAAGCAGGATGCCTGCTCCCTAAACTGACATCAGGATTTCTTCATGGGTCGTGCTGTGGGAGTAGGAAATGTGGGCACAACTTCTTAATGTCTTAGAAGTGTCTGTGGGTACATAGCAGAATTTACTGTCACATCCATCTGCCGCTCTCCCTCTGTCTCGCTGAGTAACCTGCCATTTGAGATGAAGAGCCCGAGCCACGTGTCAGACCAGAGATGAAGGCATCGCTCTGATTCTGGGGGAGCCTCAGCCCGGGATACGGAGCAACTTTTATCTTGTGAGAGCCGCCAACCGTTGATCCCTGGCTTGCTCTTCTTCAAAGAGAAAAGTGATAGAAAGCCTTCTAGAGGATGTTCCTACTGACACAGTTGTTTCCATGGTGAACTTGACCCAGGTCACAGAGTGGGAGACCTGTGATGTTATCACTGAGAGTAGACCCTTCCTTTATGGAGGAGAGTGGGAGGAGGAGAAAGTGGGGAGGAATGGGGGGAGTGGGGAGGATGCCTCTGGAGCACTTCCCATACTTCCGTGAATCCTTACAAAACCACTCCTCTTTCTACAAGTCGAGGCTAAGTGAGGTTAGTGACCTGCCCACATTCACCCAGGCAGGAGGAAGTGGAACCTGGCCTCTACGTCCCCTTCCCTACAGCCCGCAGCTTCTCCATGAGGGTTTTGAGAAGTGAGGGGTTGGTGCTTTGGTTATGCTTTAGCCTCCTACAGTTCTAGAAGCATCGCACCCAGCTGTCTCACCTTGCACGCAAGAGGAGACTCAGAGAGGGGAAGACTGTGTCCAGACTTGCCCAACTAGGCAGCAGCAGAGCTGGGATCCAAGCTCTAACCCCACGTCCACTGCCTTCCCACACGGTGGCTGCCTGTTCTCGCCAAAGGTCCTTTCCTTTGTTTCCCGTGGGGTCAAGCTCCAGGGTCAGCCTAATTAAGGACGTCCTTCCTTTGTGAATTGGAAAGGATTTTCACTTTGCTTCCGGTGGGGACTTAGTCTGAAAATCTACTCTGGGGAAAGTCAGCTGGCAGAGCTGGGGTGTGTGTGTGTGTGTGTGCGTGCGCGCGCGCGTGCACACGCAGTGGGGTGGGGTAGAGAGGGGAGTGGGCATGCTTACACACGTGCTGGTTGAAATTCAGTAATTCAGTGTCACGTTTGCCTGAACACGTGGTTCGGTTCTGCCCTTGACACTCAGCCTGGTGTGGGTGGCGTACTGGACCCCAAGCGTCCCGATCGATGTGCGGCCAGCGCACCCTCACGTTCCGCATCTGTGCTCCAGTAACACATGAAAGGCCCGACATAGCATCTGGCAGATGACGTGCAACGAATGTGATTAATTTTTATTATAATTTCCCATTTAGAGAGAGAGAAATAATATTTCCTCAGTTTGACAGGGGAGGAAATTGAGATGGACAATTAAGCCAACATCCCCGAACCACACGATGAGCCAGTGACAGACCCAGGACTCGAACCCAGCCGGGTCTGTTGAATTTTTGAAATAGGTGCTTGGTGTGCCGGCCTCACGTGGAGTGGGGACAGGGAACCAAGCGGCTGATGGGAGACTCATCCCCGTGATTGATCAGTTCGGGGATCTGGAGAGTGAACTCCCTGTTTGTTGCGGGAAACAGAAGCAAACTTGTCTGGAGCTCTCCTGTTTCAGGCCTCAAGGTTCTTTGATCACAGGGAACCGAGTGTAGGCGGAATAAACCATTTTGTGCTCCGTGGATGTGGCAGCCCTTTGCCTTCACCAGGCTCGGACCCTGGGCTCATTCCTCACCTTGTGTGTTGCCAGTCTGGCCACCTGGTGACCTGATGATCAGTGGCCTTCCCCCGCGGATCCGCTCACAAGTCACACCAGCTGAATAGCTTCCGAAGAGGATGTGTATCATTTGCGAGGTTTCTTCGGGGGCGTTGGTGGGGGGGCGGGGTGAGTTGCCCACCCGAGAGTCCATTCCCGGAACTGGAGTGGCTGCTCCTGGCTTTCTGTCCGCGGATGACATCAGCCGTCTGAGAAAGACGCAGACTTGGCTCTGGGTATTCTTGGGTGCTGACTGCTACCCGCATGCACACTGCCCTAGCCCTGGTGTTAATTTATAAAGGTGACCGAGTGACAATGTGGAGAGGCCAGTGCCACTGAGGGAAAGTGTTCGTGTTCCTTACAGAGACACACAACTTGGAGGAGGAGCACCAGGTTTTGATCAGGAAACAGAAATGACAAAATTTAGGGTTTCTAGAGGGAAAAGCAGAACAGGATGGGGTAAAGAGTTTAGGATTGGCCTCCAAACTGTCAGGGGTGGGGGTCCTTCTTGGCCAGGTACCTAGTCCTTGGATGATTAAGACAGAGAAGTATTGTCTTGTAGGGTGCCCTGCCTAGATAGAGGAGCTCTGACTATCAAAGCCATGCTCCCCCTAAGCTCTTGGTCATCTCTAGGAATTGGTTAGCTCCAGAAGGCACAATCTTTTCTGAGCTAGAAAGCTTTTTTAAGATGTCAAAGCATCCTAAGATACAGAAAATTAAAAGTATATGCAGTACTCATAGCTGACTCTAAGTTGCTTCTGGATCTGGGACCTCGGGGATTCTGTTGGCTTCCAAATACCGACTTCAAGGCGGGGGAGTCTTGGGGTTCACTTACTAGGAATGTGGTGTGCTTTGTTTTTACTTCAATGATTTATGTAAGTGACACAGTTTCCCATTTATACACGGGAAAAATTTACATTAAAATATCTTAATTATATTTTAAAAAGTGAGCTGATTTATAAACCACGAATAACGGCAAATGTCTGCGATTGAAGTTGAAGAGAACTGATTGTAGAGGTGTCTATTTCTCCCTCTGTATTTTGGGATTCTGTTATTAAGTGCATACACATTTGTGATTGTGCTATCTTCCTTTTATCATTCCAAAATGTCGCTCTGGTTGTGCTCTTTGTCTTGAAGTCTGTTTTATCTGATGCGTCAGCCTTGCTTGTGGGGTGGCATATCTTTTCCCATTAATTTACTTTCAGTCTGTTTGTGTCTTTATATTTAAAGTGCATCTCTTGAAGGGAGCAAAGAGTCGCTCTTGCTTTTTTGGGATCCATTATGATAATTTCTTCCTTTTCAGTCCACTGCCTTTTAATGGGACTGTTGATGTGTTTGGATTAGATAGACCATTTTTTATGAGTTGTGATTTCATTCCTCCCTTCTCCCTGTCCTGCTCCGGTATTTTCTATGGCTGCTACAACAAGTGAATTGGCGAAGGGTTGTGTGTCCGAGGTCCGCACTTACCTGCTGGCTGTGGGGCTGGGGCTTGGTCTCTGGAAGCCGCCTACCTCCTTCTCAAGCCTTCTCTGTGGCCCTCCTGCAATGGCGGGTGGCCTTTCTTTCACGTTTGGAATCTCTAAATCTCTCCAGCTTCTGTGCCACATCTCACTTCCAGATGGAGAAAACTCTTTGCTTTTAAGGACACGTGCGATTGGGTCAGGCACAGTAGTATATTCTCCTGTGTTTAAGGTCCTTAGATACAACAGCAGTCTCTTTCCCATGGAGAGCCTATTCGCAGGATCCAAGAATTAGGGTATAGGGACTATTCTAACCATAACACCTTCCTTTAAATTAAAAAAAAAAAAAATTTAGGATTGGAGAGTTCCATTTTAACTTATTTATCTGGTTTAGCCATATGTTTTGGCATTTCTAAAGTGACTGTCCTGGGGATTACCTTAAACATCCTTAGCTTTTCACAGGGCTACACAGGGTAAACATTGTACCACTGCATGTGAAATGTGAAATGTGAAAACCATGTCCACCGCTCCTCACCCTGGGGACTATATAGTGTGATATGCATTGTAGCTACATTCATTAAAACCCCAGGACACAATTTAAGAAGTTTTGCTTTAAACAGTAATATGCATATGTATTTTTTTAAATTGAGGACAAATAGTCTTTTACATTTACTCAGATATTTACCAGTTTTAATGCTCTTCGTTTGTTCCTGGAGGAATCTCGGTTTCCCTCTGTGATCACTTCCCTTCAACCTGAAGAACTTCCCTTAGCATTTCTTGGAATGCTGGTGTGCTGGCAAAGAGCACTCTCCATTTTGTTTTATCTGAGAAGTCTTTAATTTGTTTTGTTTTGTTTGTTATAGATTTATATATTCATTTGAGAGAGGGGACAGGGGAAAGGGAGAGAGAGAATCCTGAGCAGGCTCCACCTCCAGCACGGAGCCTCATGCAGGGCTCGATCTCACCACGTTGACCCGAAACCAAGAGTCATCCACGTAACCATCTGAGCTACCTAAGTGCTCCAGTTTGCTTTCATCCTTGATGAGCATTTCCATGAAATACAAAATGTAGTTTTCTTTCAGCACCTTCAAGATATCATTCCACTGTCTTCTGGACTGTAGTTTCTGATGCTAAGTCTGTGGAAATTTTGGAACATCCTGTGCTGGATTTAATGTGTCCTTTTTCTCTTGTGAGTTTCAAGATTTTCTTTTTCTGTTGATTTTCATTAGTTTGACTTTGGTGTTCCTGGCATGGTTTTCTTCACGTGGATTCTGTTGGAGACTCTCTGAGATTTTTGAGGTTGTAAAATTATGTCTTCCACCAGATTTGGGAAGATCTTAGTCATTGTTCTTCAATATTGTTTTCCACCCCATTCTTGCTCTTTGGGGCACTTTCATCACATGTATGTTAGATATTGCTTGGCTAGTTTTTTTAAGAGATTATTTATTTATTTGAGAGAGAGAGAGAGAGCAGAGTGAGAGGGAAATCACAAGTAATGGGGAGGTGCAGAGGAAGAGGGAGAAGCAGACTCCCTGCCCAGCAGGGTGCCCAGCTCTGGGCTCTATCCCTGGACCCTGAGATCATGACCTGAGCTGATTGTAGAATGCTTAACTGACTGAGCCAGCTGGCCAACATCTTAATTTTTAAACATCTCTTTTTCAGGTTGAGTAATTTTTGTTTCTCCATCTTCAAGTTCTCTGAATCTTTCCTATGTCATCCTGATTCTCATGTCCAGTACAATTCTTTATGTCAGATACTTTCCATCGGTCCTACAGTCACAGGGTCAACCAGATTCAAGAGGAGGAGAAAGAAACCAACACCTGTCGGTAGGGAGGATGGCAAAAATACATGGCCATCATTAATTCACTCCACTTGACATGACTGTTCTGCCCTATCCCCAGCACATGGCACTGATCATGCCCTCATCATCTCTTTACAAGATCCTGAAATACTGACTTGTCACCTTCCCTCCCTTCCTCTTTGCCTCTCTCAAAAGTCTATCTGCACAGCTCCTTGCCTTCTTGAGAAAGCCTTTCTTTATCCCCCAGAGTGACTGAACTTTCCATCTCTCTGTCTCTGTTTTCATTAGTATTGTGTACATACCTCCACATTTACCACATTGTTCTGCAATTATAAGGTCTACTTGCCTTCTTCACCAACTAGTCTGAGTTATTCAGGGGAAGGGACCATGTTTGATATATCCAACATTTCTTCAATTGAGAGTTCTCCAGCCGGCAACCTCTCTAAGATTGGGGACTATGTGTACTTTGTTGATTATATATCCAGTGCCTGATTCATCAGAGATGCTTAATAAACATTTCTTGAACTAGAATGATTTTTTTTTTAAGTCACACAGTCATTTGGCAGAACCAGAAGTAGATTCCAGATTTATTTTCCTCTAAGTTAATTCCTTCTAGGGTTCTCTGGCAGCTGAGTGAATCTTAACAATCCTTAAGGTCTGTTTTCTTTAGTATATCCATATTACACCTTTATTCTATTTCTCCAGAGCATACCCTTTCATAGACTATAAACTGAGTTTATTGGGGCAGAAAGAGTTGGAGATTTTCCTGCATTGGTCTCTCTAATGGGCAATGCACCAACCGCTGCTCTGTTTCTTGGTTTCAAACTCGAAGAGATTGGCTCTAAACCCATGACCAAGAAGCAGATTGTGCATTGAATTCTAGTTGCCTTGGACCGTGAAACTTATAGGTTGATTTCTTCTGGAATAATACTAATAAAGGGGAAAAAATTACTCACCTGGAGGCCTAGGAGTTTGGATCCTGAAGGCCGAAGTTATGTGCTCACTGAAATTTTGAATTTGGCCTTCTTTTTCTGAATCACCATCCTGATGCCTGTCACAAAGCAAGAACTCAGTAGATGTCTTTGACCTAAAGGTTGTCTCACCAGAGGAATAACTCTCAAACTTTTGTGTGCGTAAGTATCACCTGGAAACTTGTTAAAAAATTAATTCTGGGCGGCACTGCTGAGATTCTAGTCTTGCAAATCTGGAGTGGATTCCAAGGATAAGCATGTCCACTAGGCTCCCATGTGGTGCTAAAGCAGCAGGTCCCTAGGCCACTCTTCTAGTGACAAGCTTTAAAGCAGTGTTTCTCAGCAATGGAATTCTTAACATTTTAGGCTGGATAACCTTTTAAAATTATTATTATGGTTTGAATGCTTACCATGAGATCAGCGCTCTGAAACAGATTTTTTAAAAAATATTTTATTTATTTATTTGACAGAGAAATCATAAGCAGAGAGGCAGGCAGAGAGAGAGGAGGAAGCAGGCTCCCTGAGCAGAGAGCCCGACGCGGGCCTCAGTCCCAGGACCCTGAGATCATGACCTGAGCTGAAGTCAGAGGCTCTAACCCACTGAGCCACCCAGGCGCCCTGAAACAGATTTTTAAGCGTACTCTACAGTATTGCTGACTGTAGGCACAGTGTTGTCCATCAGATCTCGAGAACTTACTCATCTTGCGTAACAGAATATACCTACCTGTCGAACAGCAACTCATCATTTCCCACCACCACCACCAGCCCCTGGCAGCCACCAGTCCACTCTCTGCTTCTATGATTTTGACTACTTCAGATTCTTCATTTAAGTGCTGGCACGGAGTCTTTGTTTTTCTGTGTCTAGCTTATTTCATTCAGTATAATATTCTAGGTTCTTCCATGTTGCCACAAATAGCTGAATTTCCTTTTTTAAGGCTGAGTAATATTCCATTGTATTTATGTGCTGTGTTTTCTTTGCCTGTTCATCTTTTGATGGACATCTAGGTTGTTTTCTGATTGTTGCTATTGTAAATAATGCAGCAGTAAATTTGGGAATGCAGATACCTCTTTGAGATCCTGATTTCAATAGCTTTGTTCAGTTTCCCAGAAATGGGATTGCTGGATCATATGGTAGTTCTATTTTTAATTTCTTTGTGAAACAACCATAGCGTTTTCCACAGTGGTTGCACCAGTTTATGTCTGCATCAACACTGTGCAAGAATTCCCCTTTCTCCACATCGTCTTCAGCCCTTTTTATCTTGTTTTTTTCAATAATAACTACACTAACAAGTGTGAGGTAATGGCTTATTGTGGTTGTGATTGCGTTTCCATGATGATGAGTGATATTGAGTGTCTTTTTATATACCTGTTGGCCTTTGGAGAAATGTATTCTTGGGAAAAATGTCTATTTAAGTTCTTAGCCCCTTTTAAAATCAGTTTATTTGTTTTTTTGTTATGAGCGGTAGAATTTTCTTATATACTTTGGAAATTGGCTTTCTTAGATACATAGTTTGCAAATATTTTCTCCCATTCTGGAAATCACCTTTTCATTCTTGATCTTTTTCCTTTGCTGTGCAGAAGGTTTTAGTTTGATGCAGTCCTACTTGTCTATTTTTGTTTTTGTTGCCTTGTGCTTTGGTGTCATATCCAAGAAATCACTGCCAAGACCAGTGTCATGAAGATTTTTCCTTATGTTTTCTTCTAGGAATTTTACAGTTTCAAGTCTTACATTTAAGACTTGAATCTATCTTGATTTTTGTGTATGCTGTGAGATTAGAATCCAATTTCACCAGAGAATTCTGTGTTGTATGAAGTTTTCTTGAGCTCTGTAGCGTGTTTAGCACCATACCTGGTCTTTATCCTTTAACACCAGTAGCAGCCCTTCCCCCAAAGCTATGACAACTAAATATGCCTCCAGATAATGCTACATGCTTCCTGAGGTGGGGTTATACTCACCCCCTGCTGAGGACCATGGCTTGAGGGGTTCTGGTCTGGGAGGCCCATGGATTGATCAATCTCCCCTTCACTGAATAGGTTTGAGTAATGGATTATAAGGTCTGTTTTAGAGCCTTTTGAATTCAGTTGGCGTCTAGGGTACTGTGAATGCCTAGTGATATGGATTTGTGATCCATCAGCATATGGTTGAAAACATAAAGAATAGATAAAAGTTCCAAGTAAACGAGGAACTAAGAGAGGAGCAATGGGCAGGACATAGAACCTTTGGGAACACCATCAACTCTTTAAGAAGATGAGTAAAGGAAGAGGTGCCTGTGAGAAGGAATGTTTGGGGATGTAGGAGAAGGACTAGGAGAAAAAAAGGATCTCAGGAAAATGTGTCTCCTCCAGTGTTTCCAGTAGAGGAGAGTGGGCAAGGAGAAAAAAGAGGTAATAGTCAGAAGAAAGATTCACTAACACCACATCTGGAAAGAGTTCTGGCAGACATGGCATACGTCTACCAGAAGATCATCTTTGACATGATGGCCACCGACCACATGAGGCTCCTGAGTAGTAGAAACATGGCTGTACTGAGCTGATGTGTACTATAAATCTGAAATTCCCATTGGAGTTCAGATTTGCTGTGAAAAAGAACATGAGCTATCTCAATCATTTTTTGGTGATTGTGTATTGAAATGACAATATTTTGGATATACTGGGTTGAATAAGATACATGATTAAAATTGATTCCACCTGTTTGTGCAATACAATGTAAAATTACATATATGGCTGGCGTTATGTTTTTCTTGTCATCTTTGGGGAAGAGGCAGGGCTACAGAGTTTATTTTTAGGAAGGGAGACTTCCTTGGGTGTGTTTGAGGCCAAGGATAAGAGAGTCAATAGAGAAGAAGTGATAGGTGAGTCAGGAAGAAAGAATGAAGCAGGAAAGGCCTAGAAAGATTGCCAGTGATCAGGTGGGTGGTGTGGAAGGGAGAGGATCTCATCTCTACCCTCCACCCTGTTGAGTCTCATTCTTTTCTACTGAAAAATGGAGAGGAGGATCATATAGTAATAATCCTTCCCCACAGGGTTGTTCTGGGGTTTAAATGAGATGGTAAGTGAAGGTCAACTTTGTAGGGGATGAATCACCATGTGAAAATAATTCAACCACAGTCACCAAGCACAGTACCGACAGTTGGCTACCTCAGTCTCCTGGTGCATTCATAGTTTCCATTCTTTATTGCCACAGAGCTGCCAGAAGAATTCACCCCCCGTTTCACCCCCACTCAACCCAGAATCTCCAGCTGACACTGGAACATGAGTAACACTTGAACAGTGATGGGCGCTGGGTTATTGCTGTGAAGTGGTTCTCAAAGTGGGGTCCCTAGACCCGCAGCAACAGCAGCAGCTGGTAGGGACAGGACTAAAAAGTGCACCTTCTTGGTCCCATATGGGTCCAGCTGAATCAGAAATTCTGGGGGCAGGGCCTGTCCACCTGTGTTTTAACAAGCCTTTCGGGTCATTCTGGTTCAATGTAAGCATTTAGAACCCTGTCCTTGTGAAATCAGCTCAGTGCCCTTTCAGTGCCATGGTTCTCAAACTTACAAAACTAGTTAAAATACAGATCCTGTCCCTGTGTGACTACATATTTAAAACGCCTTTGGGAACCTGGGTGGCTCAGTTGTTGGGCGTCTGCCGTTGGCTCAGGTCAGGGTCCCTGAGTCCTGGGATCGAGCCCCGCATCGGGCTTCCTGCTTGGCGGGAAGCCCGCTCCTCCCTCTCTTATTCCCCCTGTTTGTGTTCCCTTTCTAGCTGTGTTTCTCTCTGTTAAATAAATGAATAGACTCTTCTAAAAATTTTTTTTAAAAATTAAAAAAAAAGCCCCAAAGTTATCCTCTTGAGCTGCCATAATATATCAGAAAGCAGGGGTCCACACATGTGTTCTGTAAAGGGCCAGGCAGCAAATATTGTAGACTTGGCAGACAAAGAGGCCACAGGCTCTGCTGTTGTAGCAAAGAACAACTAGAGACTGTGTATTACAGAACCAGTGTGGCTGTGTTTTGGGGCCATAGACCACAGGCTGTGTGCAGGTTTGGCCTTGGGGCCACAGATTGTCAACTCTCACTTTAGAATCTAAGTGTCACCCCTGGGTGTGATCCTGGTTCGCTCATCTTTGAGTCATTCTCTGTCTATCCCTCCATTCTTTAACTCAACCTCTTTTATTGCTTCCAGCTGTGTGCTGGAAGTGTGTGGACACTGATCCAGGCACACAGAGAAATTGACTGCTGGTTCCTGGCGAGGTCCTTGCTCTAATGGAACTTGTGGTCTCATGCGATGTGTGTGTATGGGGCAGGGGGAGTTAAACAGGGTCAAAGTCGATTGCAACATCTCATTGTAACGTAGGGGAGAGAGTTTATAGCCGTCCAAAGAGCCTCTACTCTGTAGCCCAGCCCAATATGCTAGGACTCAATTGCCTGGCTTCCTAGCTGCCCAACTTTTAAAGAGTTTGAGGCAATTTGGGGGAGTCTTCTTGGTTCCACCCCCACCAGTTGCTGGGGGTTCTTTGCAAATGGTTCATATAACTCTTGTCACCCACCACCAGGCCATCATCATTTCTGATTCAGACCAGACCAGCTGGTTGATCCGGCACAGGGAGTTAGGAGAGGAATCTGTTCTCGTTGTTGGTATGGAAATGCTCAGACACCATCAGTGTTTGTTCTGCCTGCAGATGAGCACAATGGAGAGTACTGAGTGAGAAATTCTTACTTTATTAGAAACTTTGTCCAAATGGAAATTCCAGATTTTCACATTGTTTGGAGCAGTTTCTTAAGACCTGAGCATTCTCAGGATTTACAGCTAGTCTGGTTCAGATTTGTATGCCTGCTGGCCCTAGGGGCTTTGGCATTTCCTATACATACTTCTTTGAATCTGGTGTCATAATAACAAGAGCAATATCATAGCAACTAAGCATTCTCCAGCACATATTCTAAGCCAGCCACTGTGCTCAGTAATATGGTGTATGTTAGGCATGATAATGGCTCCCTAAAGCTGTCCATGTGCTCATTTCTGGAATGTGTGCATTTGTTACTTTATATGGCAGAAGGGACTTCACATTTGTGGCTAAGGTTAAGGACCTTGAGATGGAGAGATTATCCAGAGGGGTCTCATTTCTTTGACATGGATCTTTAAGAGCAGAGAACCTTTCCAGGCTGTAATCGAGAAAGATGTGATGAGGGAAGAATGATCGGAGAGTTGGTACACAGCTTGCTCTGAACGTGGAAGGAGCCATGAGCAAAAGAATACGGGTGCCTCTAGAACCTGGAAGGCATGGCAGTGGATTCTCCCCTACAGTCTCCTGGAAGGAAGGGAACTCTGCCGACACTTTGATTTTAGCTCAGAGAGACCCTCTTTGAACTCATCTCCAGAACTGAAAGATAACAAACTTGCACTGCTTAAGCCGTCAAAGATCATGGCAACTTGTTATAGCAGCAAGAGGACACTAATGCACCATGGTTGATCTTATTAAATCCTCAAAAGATCCCTGTGAGTTAACTCCTGAACATTAGTCACATTTTGAGGAAGAGGAATCCAAGGCAGAGTCATCACCCAATGTTACATGTTTATCGAGTGGTTGACCCAGGATTGGACCGTTGGTCCCTGAGCCATATTTAACCTGAGATGTCATGGTGGTGCCATGGTATCAAATTCAGTGTGGACCCCTGAGCATCCATTCCCCATTTCGTTACAGTTGTGCTTTTGCATTCACACCTTTGAGAATACTCCCTTCTTATCCAAAGATCCACCTGGAAACTCCTGCTATGTCCCTCAACTCTTAGGCTGTGTTGTATCTCCAGAGTCATCATCAGGCCACATGATCTGTTCCTCCTGCACTTCAGTAGCACCGAGAAGTCCATATGCCCCATCAGGGCACTTTCTAACATAGTATGGTATCACCTATGCCCGTCTTCACACCAGACAGTTCTCCCAGTTGGTGGATCATACTACCTCTCTTTACTGGGAAGTAGTACCAGATCTGGCCTGCCCATCGTTGCTGTGTTCCAGTTCCTAGAACCATGTCCGGCACATAGTAGGTACCCAACAAATATCTGTTGCATGGGTGACTTAATGTATAGCATCTTCTTAATAAATATACAGAGAATGGGAGTTAGTTAACCTGTAATAATTGTTTAAAAGCCTTTTTTTTTTTTAAATTTTCTCAATGATACTTTATGGAGGTATAATTTACGTATAGTATAATGCACAAATCCAAAGTGTACAGCTCAGTAGATTTTTACATGTGTATAACCATGACATCACTGCCCATTTCAAGGTACAGAACATTTGCAGTGCCCCAGAGAGTTGTTTTTCTCCCTTCCCATCAAACTCAAGAGCACTACCACTCTGAATTCAGTCACCATAAATTAGTTTTGACTGTTCGTGAGTTTTATAGAAAATCTCTGTCCTGCCTGGTCTAGGTGTTTTGTGTAGTATGCATTCTTTTTTTGGGAAACTTTTTTTTTTTAATGTAGTGTAGTGTTTTCTCGAAGTTCGTCCATAATGTTGTGTGTAGAAGGCTCTTGATTTCTGCATTCTATCAGTGATTTCCGTATTCTTAACATGAATTCCAATACGGAGGATGAGCTTATTGGATTATGGCTCCTTCTAGACATCTGAATGGTACCTGGTGATTCAGGCTCAGAATGTCTTGCTCATGGGTGACACCTTCAGTGGGAAAGTGGCTGCTGGTACATATTTGAGACTTAATGTAGGGCCATTAAATAAATGAGTGTATGGGGTGTTTATTATATACCAGGCTTCATAGTGCTGAGCTTTTTACATTTATTGTATCATGTAAATGAAAACAACAACTCACTTGAATGGTAGACATTATGACCCATAGTATATAAAA
Source organism: Spilogale gracilis (assembly GCA_004023965.1). Taxonomy (NCBI): domain Eukaryota; kingdom Metazoa; phylum Chordata; class Mammalia; order Carnivora; family Mephitidae; genus Spilogale; species Spilogale gracilis. The sequence goes on along the minus strand of PITA01012083.1, from coordinate 17,195 downwards.
GTTAGGAAATTGAGACTAAGAAAGTAGCATGTGGGGCCCAAGTCCTATGTCAAAAAGTGATAGACTGATTGAGTGCAATGAATATGTTCCCCTCACATGTTGGGGCTATTTTTATTTTCTTAAAGATTTTCTGATTGATTGGTTGATTGATTGCACTTGGGGGAAGGGCAGAGGGAGTGGAAGACAGAGAATCTCAAGTAGACTCCTTGCTGAGCACAGAGCCTGATGCAGGGCTCCATCTCATGACTCTACAGTCACGACCTGAGCCAAAATCAAGACTCATATGCTTAACCACCTGAGCCAGTAAGGTGCCCCTGGGCTGTCTATTTTTAAAGTAAAGGAAACTGATTTTTACTTTATAAAGGAAACAAGATAATCATAGAAAGTTTGAGAAATATGGAAAAGTGGAGGAAGAAAACATAAAGACATATCTGGGCCACCATCCCAGGACAATCACTATTAATATTTTGTTTATGTTATATCTTACATTATTTTCTATGTACAGTACAGTGCTAATTTTTTTATTGTAGCTATGATCATGGTGTACCTATAAAATTGTATCTTGTTTCAAAGCTTGGAAAAGTTTACATTTTTTTCCCTGTTGATTTTTGTATTTTCTGTATTAAAAATTTTTAATTCTAGTGTAACATACAATGTTACATTATTTTCAGGTATACAGTAGTGATTCAACATTCCATACATGACTTAGGGCTCATCATGATAAGTGTACTCTTGATCCCCTTCATCTCTTTGACCCATCCTCCCAACCTCCTCCCCTTTGGTAACCATTCGTTTGTTATCCGTAGCTAAGAGTCTATGTTTGTCTCATTTTCTCTTTGTTTGTTTTGTTTCTTAAATTCATTTTTTTTAATTAATAAAGAGTTTTATCTTTTTTATATTGTCTTTGTAATGCAAGTGTATTTTTTTTACTTTAAATTTATTTTATTTTTTCAGTGTTCCAAGATTCATTGCCCATGCCCCACACCCAGTGTTCCATGCAATAGGTGCCCTCAGTACCCACCAGCAGGCTCTCCCATCACCCTACCCCCTCCCTCCAAGTCCCTCAGTTTGTTTCTGTGTCCAAAGTCTCTCAAGTTTCGTTTCTCTCCCCGAATTACCCTACTTGCCATTTCCTTTCCTTCTCCTACTGTCCTCTACATTGCCCCTTATGCACCACAAGTAAGTGAAACCATGTGATACTTGACTTTTTCCACTTGGCTTATTTCACTCAGCATAATCTCTTCCAGTCCAGTCCATGTTGCTACAAAAGTTGGATATTCATCCTTTCTGATGGAGGCATAGTATTCCATTGTATATATGGACCACATCTTCTTTATCCATTCTTCTGTTGAAGGGCACCTTGGCTCTTTCCACTGTTTGGCGATTGTGGCCATTGCTGCAATGAACATTGGTGTACATATGGCCCTTCTTTTCACTACCTCTGTATCTTTGGGGTAAATGCCCAGTAGTGCAATTGCAGGGTCATAGGGTGGTTCTATTTTTAATTTTTTAAGGAATCTCCACACTGTTTCCCAAAGCGGCTGCACCAACTTGCATTCCCACCTACAGTGTAAGAGAGTTCCCCTTTCTCCGCAGCGCAGCCTCTCCAACACTTGTTGTTTCTGACTTGTTAATTTTGGCCATTCTGACTGGTGTAAGGTGGTATCTCAGTGTGGTTTTGATTTGAATTTCCCTGATAGCTAGTGACGAACATTTTTTCATGTGTCTGTTAGCCATTTGTATATCTTCTATGGAGAAGAAGTGCCTCTTCGTGTCTCTTGCCCATTTTTTGATGTGTTCATCTTCTTTTTGGATGTTGAGTTTGAGTAGTTCTTTATAGATCTTGGATATCACAGTGAATGAGTGAAATCATACAGTATTTGTCTTTCTCTGAGTGACTTATTTCACTTAGCATAATACTCTCTAGGTCCAGCTGTGTTGTTGCAGATGGCAAGATCCCGTTCCTTTTTATGGCTGAGTAATATTCATTGTATATCTACACCTCATTTTCTTTATCCATTAATCTTCCAAGGGACACTTGGGTTGCTTCCATAACTTGACTACTGTAACTGATGTTTCAGTAAACATAAGGGTGCATATGTCTTTTTGAACTACTGTTTTCACATTCTTTGAGTAAATACCCAATAGTGAAATTACTGGATTATATGGTAATTTTATTTTTGATTTTTTGAGCAACCTCCATGCTGTTTTTCACAGTGGCCGCACCAGTTTGCATTCCCACCAACTGTGCAGGAGGATTCCTTTTTTTCCATATCCTCCCAAACACATCTGGTAGTTTCTTGTGTTGTTGATTTTAGCCATTCAGACAGGTGTGAAGTGATACCTCATTGTAGTTTTGATTTGCATTTCCTTGATGATTAGTGATGTTGAGTATATTTTCATGTGTCAGTTGTTCTATCTGTATATTTTCTTTGGAGAAATGTCTTTTTTGTCTTCTGCCCATTTTCATTTGGATTATTTCGTTTCTTGGTGTTGAGTTTTATAAGTTATTCGTATATTTTGGATACAAGCCCCTTATCAGATACATCATTTCTAAATATATTGTCCCATTCAGTAGTTGTCTTTTGTTTTGCTGATTGGTTTCCGTGCTGTACAGAAACTTTTTATTTTGATGTTAGTCCCAATGGTTTATTTTTGCTTTTGTTTTGTTTCCCTTGCTTTTGTTTCCCTTACTATATATATATATATATAGAAAAATGTTGCAGTGGCCGATGGCAGAGAAATTACTGTCTGTGCTGTCTTCCAGGATTTTCATGGTTTCAGGTCTCACATTTAGGTCTTTGATGCATTTTAAATTTGCTTTTGTGTATGGTGTAAGAAAGTGGTCCAGTTTCATTCTTTGGCATATAGCTGGCCAGTTTTCCCAACATCATTTGTTGAAGAGGCTGTCTTTTTCCCAATTGCTTATTCTTGCCTCCTTTGTCAAAGATTAGTTGACCATGTAATTGTGACTTTCTTTATGAGCTCTCTATTCTGTTCTGTTGACCTGTGTGTCTGTTTTTGTGCCAGTATTGTATTGTTTCGATGATTACAGCTTTATAGTATAGCTTGAAATCTGGGATTGCGATATCTCCAGTTTTGTTCCTTTTTGAGATTGTTTTTGGCTATTCAGGGACTTTTGTGATTCTTTACAAACTTTAGGATGCTTCTAGTTCTATGAAAACTGCTCATGGGGCGCCTGGGTGGCTCAGTGGTTTAAAGCCTCTGCCTTCAGCTCAGGTCATGATCTCAGGGTCCTGAGATCAAGGCCCGCATCCAGCTCTCTGCTCAGCAGGGAGCCTGCTTCCTCCTTTCTCTCCTTCTGCCTCTCTACCTAACTGTGATCTCTCTGTCAAATAAATAAATAAAATCTTTAAAAAAAAAAAAAAAGAAAAAGAAAACTGCTCATGGTATGTTTAAAGGGATTGTGTCAAATCTGTGCATTGCTTTGAGTAGTATAGACATTTTAACAATATTCATTCCCCCAATCCATGAGCATGAGATAGCTTTGATTTGTTTGTGTCACCTTCAGTTTCTTTCATAAAAGTTTTATAGTTTTTGGAGTATAGGTCTTTAACATTGGTTAAGTTTGTTCCTCGGTATTTTATTATTTTTTCTGCAATTATATATGGGATTGTTTTCTTAATTTCTTTTTCTGGTACTCCATTTTTAGTGTATAAAAATGCATTTCTAGTGTATAAAAATGGATTTCTGTGTATTATTTTGTATCCTACAATCTTACTGAATTCATTTATCAGTTCTAGTAGTTTTTTGGTGGAGTCTTTAGGTTTTTCTCTATAGTTTGATGTCAGGAAATAGTGGAAGTTTTACTTCCTCTTTACCAATGTGAATTCCTTTTATGTCTTTTTGTTGCCTGATTGCTGTGGCTAGGACTTCCAGTACTATGTTGAATAAAAGTAGTGAGAGTGGACATCCTGGTCTTAATCCTCATTTTAGAGGAAAAGCTCTCAGTTTTTCACCATTGAGGATGTTAGCTGTGGGGTGTTTTTTTTTTTTAAGGATTTTATTTATTGACAGAGAAATATATCTCAAATAGGCAGAGAGGCAGGCAGAGAAAGAGGGGGAAGCAGACTCCCTGCTGAGCAGAGAGCCCAGATGTAGGACTCGACTCTGAGATCATGACCTGAGCCGAAGGCAGAGGCTTAACCCTCTGAGCCACCCAGGCGCCCTTAGCTGTGGGTTTTTATATGGCTTTTATTATGTTGAGATGTGTTCCCTCTAAACCTACTTTGTTGAGGATTTTTATCATGAATGGATGGTGTACTTTGTCAAATGCTTTTTCTGGTTTTTATCTCTTCTGTTAATGTGATGTATTGCATTGATTGATTTGTGAATATTGAATCATCATTGCATCCCAGGAATAAATCCTACTTGATGGTTTTAAATGATTTTTTAAAATGTATTGTTGGGGTTGGTTTGCTAATATATTGTTGAGGATTTTTGCCTCTTTGTTCATCAGAGATATTGGCCTGGAGTTCTCTTTTTCTCTAGTATCTTTATCTGGTTTTGGTATCAGGGCAATGCTGGCCTCATAGAATGTGTTTGGAAGCTTTCCTTCCTCTTTTATTTTTTGGAATAGCTTGAGAAGAATAAGCATTAATTCTTCTTTAAATGCTTGGTAGAATTCATCTGGGAAGCCATCTGGTCCTGGACTTTTGTTTGTTGGGAGTTTTTTGATAACTGATTCAATTTCATTGCTGGTTATGGGTCTGTTCAAATTTTCTGTTCTTTCTTTTTTTATATTAGGTTAGTCACCATCTAGTACATCATTAGTTTTTGATGTAGTGTTCCATGAATCATTATTTGCGTATAACACCCAGTGCTCATTACAACATGTGCCTTCCTTAATACCCATCACCAGGCTACCCCATCCCTCCATCCTCCTCCCCTCTGAAACCCTCAGATTGTTTCCATAGTCTCTGCTTGTTTGTCTCCTCCTCTGACCCCCCCTTCAGTTTTCCCTTCCTTCCCCTTGTGGCCTCCATGCTATTCCTTACATTCTGTATATGAGTGAAACCATATGATAATTATCTTTTTCTGCGTGACTTATTTCACTTAGCATAATCCCCTCCAGTTATCCAGGTCAGTGCAAATGGTGGGTATTCATCCTTTCTGATGGCTGAGTAATATTTCATTCTTTATATGAACCACATCTTCTTTTTCCATTCCTCTGCTGAAGGGCATCTTGTCTCCTTCCACAGTTTAGCTATTGTGGACGTTGCTGCTGTGAGCATTGGGTGCATGTGCCCCTTCTTTTCATGACATCTCTATCATTGGGGTAAATACCCAGTAGTGCAATTGCTGGGTCATAGGGTAGCTCTATTTTTAACTTTTTGAAGAACCTCCATACTGTCTTTCAGAGTGTCTGTACCAACTTGCAACCCACCAACAGTGTAAGAGGGTTCCCCTTTTTTCACATCTCCAACATTTTATGCCTTGTTAATTTTTGCCATTCTGACTGGTGTGAGGTTATATCTCACCATGGTTTTGATTTTTATTTCCCTGATTTTGAGGGATGTTGATCACTTTTCATGTGTCTATTGGCCATTTGGATGTCTTCTTTGCAGAAATGTCTTTTCATGTCTTCTGCCCATTTCTTGATTTGATTATTCTTTAGGTGTTGAATTTGATAAGTTCTTTATAGATTTGAGATACTAGCCCTTTATCTGATAGGTCATTTGCAAATATCCTCTCCGATTCTGTTGGTAGGTTTTTGGTTTTATTGACTGTTTCCTTTGCTGCCCAAAGCCTTTATCTTGAAGAAATCCTAGTAGTTCATTTTTGCCCACTTCCCTTGCCTTTGGTGATGTTTCTCACGATGTTGCTGTGGCTGAGGTGGAAGAGGTTGCTGCTTGTGTTCTCCTCAAGGATTTTGATGGATTCCTCACATTGAGGTCTTTCATCCATTTTGAGTATTTTTGTATATGGTGTAAGGAAATGGTCTAGTTTCATTCTTCTGCATGTGGCTGTCCTATTTTCACAGCGCCATTTATTGAAGAGACTGTCTTTTTCTTTTGGACCTTCTTTACTGCTTTGTTGAAGATTAATTGACCGTAGAGTTGAGGGTCCATTTCTGGAGTCTCAGTTCTGTTCTATGGATCTATGTGTCTGTTTTTTTGTGCCGGTACCATATTGTCTTGATGACTACAGCTTTGTAATAGAGCTTGAAGTCCAGAATTGTGATGCTACCAGCTTTGGTTTTGCTTTACAATGTTCCTCTGGCTATTCAGGCTCTTTGCTGGTTCCATACAAATTTTAGGATTATTTGTTCCAGCTCTTTGAAAAATGCCAAGTGATATTTTGATAGGGATGGTGTTGAAAGTGTCGATTGCTCTGGGGAGGATAGACATTTTAGCAGTGTTTATTCTTCCAATCCATGAGGATGGAATGTTTTCTGTTCTTCCTGATTCAGTTTGGGGAGGCTATATGTTTCTGGGAATTCCATTTCTTCTATTTTGTCTAGTTTGTTGACATACAACTTTTCATAATATTCTCTTGTAATCCATTGTATGTCTGTGGTGTCGGTTGTTATTGCTCTGCTTTCACTTCAGATTTTGTTAATTTGAGTACTTTTTTTTTTCAAGGAGTTTGGCTAAAGATTTATCAGTTTATTGATCTTTTCAAAGTGCCACCTCTTGATTTCATTGATCTTTTCTATTGTGTTTTTTTAAAAGTTTCTATTTCATTTATTTCTGCTCTCCTCTTTATTATTTTATCTTACTTTTTCCTGTAGCTTTGTCTTTGGGCTGTTACAAAGTCCGTGGTTGTGAAGAATTTCATTCAGTATTCATTCAGATGATGATCATGGGTTGCTCACTGTGTGACATTATTTATTGAGCCCTGCTATATGCAGGGTACTATGCAAAACTCATCTTCTTTACCATTAGGCTCTAGTGTCCCCTCCCTGAGCCAGTGTAGCTAGGTCCCAACCAGGAAGCCGCACCATCTCCTGCTTAGAGCATTGGCATTACTAGATTTCGTGCTTTTAATGGATTCCTAGTTTGGGTGCTATGTGGTACTCTTTTAATTAATAAAAGAAGAAAACCACGAGAACTCCATCAACTATTCCCTGCAGATTCCTTGGGCTCCTTGCTTTGCTCCCCAGGAATCCTGTATAACAAATTGGAGCAGGGACTCTGGAATACATCATTGCAGGTGAGGAGCTCAGATACCGCATACCCGGAGCTGGGGTGCCGTATTTAAATACTAACAAGGCTTGCTCTGCAATTCATTTGAAGGGATTCCAAATTCTGAGTGCCATAACTTGATTTTCAGAATCAGGTATCATCTGCAGGCCTATTATGAGCTCTTCCTGGGGAACGTGCAAGGCATGAGAAATTGCAATAGGAGGAGACAAATGTCAGATAATTTCCCCCTACATTCAGAGATGAGAGCTGGTAGGTGGGCCAGGGATGGGTTAGACTTTGTATCCCTTAGGGGCCTTGAAAAGAAGAACTTTTCGAGAGGGCTGTGAGTTCTGTGAGACAAGAGTTCGGGGTGTTGCAGCAGATGAATGCAGATCCTGCCTATTTCTCTGGTCTGGGTTGCTACTCATCCTTGTGATACTCAAGCCCAAAGATTTGAATGGAAACGGGTACTCATGAGGCTGCCTAGAGGCTTGATGGCCGTAAAAATGTGTGCCAAGGGGCATAATCGAGTATTTTTCTATACCAACATAAATTGGCACTGATTCTTCTCTTTTTGTGCCTTTTCCATACCAATTGTTCTATATTCATCTGCTAATTAATTCCTTCAGTAAATGTCTCGAACACCTCCCGTATGCCCACTCAGGCACGGCTGTGAGCCAGGCCATGCCTGTGTCGGTTTTGTAGTCCCCTTGGCCAGAAAAAACTAACTGCCTAAATGAGTACTTTGGCTGTTTACTGAGCACCTGCTGTCTGAGGCTCGGGGGGAGGTAGACATAGGTGAGGTTCAGAGAGGTCTAGGCAATACTTCTCTGAGCCACCTCGACCTTCAGAGTCATCGTTGATCAATCCCAGTTAGAGAAACTCCATTCCAGTTTCTGCCCTCAAGGAGCTTGCAATCCGGTATGAAAGTTAAAACGTGCAGCAAATACCTCCTCTGTAGCAAATACTCTTTTCCCAACTCACTGGACGTTTTGACGAGGATGCTTCTATCCCATGGGGTTTGTCCTAGGGCCGGTTTGAAGACCAGGTGACTCAGAACCTGCTTTTAAAAGGTCCTGTGCCACACCTCAGGCTACTAAGAGCAGATAGAATCTGTGGGACGAGGGCTGTAGGCGACCATGGATAAAACTATGGAGGGCATGCTGAACTTACATGTCTGCTTGTGTGTATGTGTGAGTGTGTGTGTGTATGTGTGAACTAGGAGGTGTGAAGGGTTCTCAGTAATCAGTTTGGCAGCTTATAATCTGGACTGCCGGCAAAGATGGCTCTAGAGGCCCAACACTGCCCATTTCAGCAAGGGAAGCCATGGTCCTGCGGCCAGTAAGCGTTCAAGGAGGACGGACTTGGGAGGAAGCTCAGCGGGGGACTGGATGACATATAATGGCAGTTAGAGTCACTGTTCAGTGTATTCTGAGTTCGTTGCATTCCGGGTGCTTTACCTCATTGACACCCGCTGTCCTCATAGTCTCTTCTGCAGAAGGTACCGTTGTTATGTCCATTTACAGAGGAGGAAACCAAGGCACAGAGAGGTTGAGCAATTGGCCCTAAGTCACCCAGCTTGGAGATCAGAGTTGGAATCCTATTGTGGTTCATCGCAGTCCTTCCCTCCAGTATAGGCGCGCAAGAGAGGGCAAGAGAAATGTGCGCTATAAATGTGAAAACCAAACCAACCTGTCTTTTGGGGAGGACTTTGATCTCACTGACAAATATTGCTCATGTAGGTAAGCTCTGTCACACTCTGGAGCCCTAGGATTGTGGTTACTGGAAACCTCTGGGAAGAGGTTCAGACGATGTTCTGCCCAGGTCTCTAGAACAGTTCTCAGGTGAGGTTCAGAGAGGTCTAGGCAATACTTCTCTGAGCCACCTCGACCTTCAGAGTCATCGTTGATCATCTCGGTGTTGTCAGACTGCTCAGTTAGAGAAGACCTGACATGGCCCCCGTCTCTTGCTGCCCTTCATATGGTTGGGGTTTCTTACCCCATCTCTGGGCACCGTGCCATGACACTGTTCTGGGGGTCTCCTTTCCTCTAGGAACTTCCTCTTGGGGTTTGTATTTGCCTCATTTCTGCTACTCTGGTTTCCCCGTGTAAGCAGAGTGTAACTGTGTGTTAAGTATGTGTTGTAGTTTTGTTCATGATAAGGTCTTACAGGGTAAATGGGAGTTTCACGGGGGGAGGCATGAGAAAGAAAGGTCCTTAAGGGAAACCATGCTTTTGGATCCAATTGCTGAGGAGGGCTTCTGGCAGTGAAAGACCCTGTCTGCCCACGAACCCACGGATGGCCCATAGGGAAGGGGTGGATGCGTCATGTAGCGCGAGCAGCCCGCGGTTTGCAGGCCGGTCCTGGATCCACCGTTCGTGAGCTGACCTGGGGCAAGTCCTTTAAGTCGTCTTCCCCATGAGTAAAACTAAGGTCTCATGCCAGGTGGTACTGACAGGACTGGATAAGAACAGGCCCAGGTGACAAGCTGGTGGTGTTCCCGTGCTGGAGAAAGTTAAGAGCATTTTGCCATCACAGAGAAACAGAGTGCTAATAAGGTAATTAGCACCTTTTCTCTGATTAGCATCCGGGGAATTATTGAAAGAAATTAAATAGAAACTGTGAAAAGATCCCTGGGTAACTGAGAAGTGAGAGAAAGGTAATAGCCTATACTCTGTGTATAAAGGAATAAAAATACGTTTTATAAGCGGAGAATGGATCTCTCCCACCCTTGACACAATGGCCACCTTTCAGACCCTCCCACTTGCCTGGTACCTCGGGGCCTTTGCACATGACGCTCTTGTTTCTCCTCTTTGCCTACATCACTTCTACTCCTTCCTCGAGGGTATCTTGACTGTAAGTTATTCAGTTTCCTTCACTCTGGGTTCTTAAAGTACCATAAAACTCCTTCAAAACACAAATGTCAGCACAGATTTTACATTCAAGTAATTATTTGAGTAATCCTTGTCTCTCCTTTTGAGACCATAAGCTCTGTGGATACAGATTCCGTGGCTGTTTTTTTCACCACTGGATCCCCAGCTTTTGGCACCATGCCTGGTACAGAGATGAATAAATAAATGGAATTAATGATTAATTAATTAAAGACACAGTTAAGTGATACTTGACATCTGGTCCTTTGTACAGTTCTAGGAAGTTGGTAAATCTGGTCCTATTTGTCATTCCCATGAAGAAACTGAGGCTCTGGGATCAGTGACATGAATCGACTTTTCCAGAATGCGTAACTCGTAGACTGGAATTTGTACAGAACCCTGGAGAGTCTGAGACGTTATTCCTCTTTGCTCTAAATCCAGGCATCAAGTCGCTTATCGTAAAAGTAGACGTTTTAACAGTTGAGATTGAAATAAGCATACATCAACAAAAACAAAAATCGAAAGACAGGCAACAAAGCGCACAGGACAATGGATTCTGATCAAGCCCCTTATTTCCAGCTTAGCTACACTTGAAGAAAGTCTTCTTAGTCTTCTTGTTGCCTTTAACTTGCCGGGAACAAACCTTGGCAGCAGCATGGGGAGGGGCTGACTCCAGCCCCGGGAATAGTTCTGTGTCTCCATCACCAACTTGAGCAAGGTAACCTTTTGGGTATGACACAAGCAACTTCAAGGAACAAGGTGGAAAATGATGAGATGATGGGAGAAACCAGCACCCAATGCCTGGCTGAGATTTTTCAGCACGATGATGTGGACATAAGCCACTGGGCATTTCTGCCCAAAGGTCGTGCAGCTTGCTAAGCTTCCTGGCTTATTGAAGTTGGAGGTGCAGAGACAGCCCGAATTAAGTGTCTTCTTGGTGCTGTCTGACTTGAGGACGTAATTCATGCTGACACACTTGGGCAAGCCTCCTAGCCTCATTCAAAACTAACCAGTCAACCAAAACAAAAGCAAAAATTGGATCAGACCCCTCTGTGTGCTGGGGATACAGTGATTAGTAAAACGAAGTAGGACAAACCAAATGAAACATCACACGTGGTGTTGCCTCTGTGTGTGTTCCAGCGGGGGACACACAGCTCAATAAAGCCCAGAAATAAATGTCAGTTGTCAGCCATATTAAGTGCTATGAAAATACAAGGCAGAGCATTAGAAGGGAGGAAGTTGACCTAACCAAGGAGGGTAGGAGAAACATCACTTACAAACTGATGATTCGGGAGTGAAATGGAGGATGAGGAAGGTGTGACCGGAATCTGGGATCACCTCTTCGTGGGTGTGGGGCCAAAAGACACAACTGAGGTGCGACAAACGTTTGGAAAAGGAAGAGCTTTCCGTGCAACAAGTGGGAGGCCAGCGGGGATTTTCCCCAAAACAATGTCCCCACCCCCCCATGCAAAAAAAAATTGGGGAATTGTGATCTAAGGGTGCATGCGTATTCGTGATGGCCTTGGCAAAGGAAAGGAAGTCTAAAATTGGGGCAGAAATCATCTGATAAGTTGATGGAGTCCTGATCCTGGTTGGTAGAAGTCCCAGGAGCCGGCAAGAGTTGGTGTTATCAATTCAGTGGCTGTGTTTAGTTCCAGGGGGTTTCAGTCCTGCAAAAATGACTCAGAAATGTGTGTTAGGTCACTCCTTCGTTTTGAAAAGCACTGGGAGTTTTATCACTGATTTATCATTGCTGACACGGTTAGGGTATTTCCTGGCCTGGTAGTCCTGTTTGTTTTCTCATTTTTTGTGCCCTTAAAATCATTAACTACTGAGCTCTGTTTTTCTGTAACATATCCTATGAAGTTCTGCAAGAAATGTGCTTAGGCTGGTAGTGGCCATCAGGCATCAATCACAAAACGCCTGGGGGCCTAAAATGACTTCTTTTATGATAAGAACGCTGTGTCTCCCCTTTCTGTGTCTGGGAACCCCCTAGCCTTCATCTGCCTATAGAGGCAGCTTTCCAAGGAAAATGGAACCACATGAGCAAAGGCCCTGTGGCAGACACCAGGGGAGGAGAGATCACTGCAGTGGGAGGGGAGAAAGCAAGGCAGCGTGTGGTCTGAGACGAACAAGCCTGTAAGGTAACAAGGTTCAGGCCCTGCTGGCCTCCACAGGCCATGCTCTAGTTGGTGGTGTTTATCCTAAGAGCCACTGGACATTGAGTGGTCAGAGCCACAGTGGAGGTAAACTTCTAGTGCCAAGAGGGTGAAACCCTCTCCTGATTCGGGCAATTGGCTGTAGGGATTTGAGTGGCCATAGGATCAATAACAAACCCTTCCCCAGACCTGACCAGACAGCCTGTGGAGTAAGGACCTCACCATCCCAGGTGAGGGGGGGGCCCCATCCTCACGGTGGCCATTTGCATAATGACTATGGAGTAAAGCCACTGCTACTTGCTACAAAGTCATCACTGGTTGACATGATGGGCAAATAGGATGCTGGCCTGGAGAAGGGAGGAGGGGGGATCCCCATTGGATGCTGGGGCTCATGGCACAGCCAGACTTGAGCCACTGAGGCGTTTCATCTGACCGTGGAGAGAATTGCAGAGTCGGGAAGATAGATTCATTTAGAGGCAGAAGGCTCATTAAGATCCCAACCTTTTTTTGTGCCTGTGGTACCTCTGTTTTTCTAATTCATGGGCTGAAAGTTCTGTATGGCCAAGGATGAGAAAAATGAAGAGAGTTGTTTTTTGGTTTTTTTGTTTTGTTTTAAGCACTTAGCTTTGCTTTCTGCCCAAGACAGTTGGGTTTTACTGTCCACATTGTCTGATGTCCGTTTCGTGTGAGTTTCAGGAAAGAGGCACTTGTGTGAGCTGTGAATGTGCTGGGTGTTCAGAAGCCCCTCAGTGTTCCATTCTGTCTATCCTGTTCAGATGCCACGATACTGGTATCCCGCAAGTGGCCAGCCACGAAGATGATGTGGCGCGTGGGACCCCAGAGGTCGTCTGTGAGCCGGTTTCATTCTGCAGACGGTGCACTACCCTGACTTCCTTTATGCTCTTGGGAGCAGAGCACACCTAGCGTGTCTCCATTCTCTGCAAAGAAAGAGGGACGGGCAGAGCAAAGGTCTGAGGAATGCCCTTCTTCAACATTGGAGCTGTAGCGCGAGCCTGCGTTCGGAGATTCAACAGAAAGAAAAGTAGTCAATTCATGGTCCTTTAGACTTTAGGGAGTTACTTTAGGACTTCTTATGTTTTCTTGCATTCGTTTCTTTGCCCAGCACTGAAGGGAGGATGGGGAGGACCTGATGGATGGGAAGAGAGACCAGACAGTGAGACAGCCACCTGGCCCTGGTATGACCCCCATTGTGGAGAGGGGTCCTCTCTGCCTCTGAATATGTTTGTGTTGGAGAAGAAGCACAGTGCATGGTTCAGTTAGGGAGTGCTAAGCCTTCTTCTGTGGTCTCCTTCCTTTCTAGTGTCTCCTTCTGTCCTGTGGGTCACTCTGAGATCTAGCTTCTGTCCTCTCCACACATGCTAAAGTGACCCTCTCCCCACCTTGTGCGGCCATACCTTCTCATCTCGGTGCTCTTGGACCCTTGAGACCCCTTGTACCCCCCCCCCCATCATCTAGCGCTCTGCTCCCCTGCCGTCTCCTTGTACCTGACCTATCCTCGTCCTCTACCATGCTTTCTGTCTCTGCCAGCTCACTCACCGGTAAAGTTCTCTGCAAGCTCTCTGGAGGTCATCTGTCCAGGCTCTGTCCTCTGCAGCTTCCACCCAGCAGGTGCATGACTCTCAGACCCCAAACTCTGGTCCTCACACCTCCCCCAAACCTTGCACGTGCACACTCTGGGCCCCTCATGAGCAGCTGGTCCCATGCTCCCTCTCCTATGTGCTTCCCTCTCTCCTGCCTGGGCCCTCTTGGCTCCCGTGCCCACTTATTCACGGAGCCACCCCTCTATGCCAGGCCTGGCGCTGTGAGGATGAAAGCAAGGTACCTCACCTGTTCTCCAGCTTTCTAAGTGACATCACCAGTCACCCAGGCAGGCTTCTCGAATCCCCCTCTGCTCTGCACCCCAGAACAGCTGCCAGTCTCCTCAGTGGGTTCCCAGAGCCAGTGAACAACATCTGCTAAGCTCACCCCGCCTCCCCTCTTCTTCATCCCCATCGCCACTACCCAAGTTCACGTGTCTCTCCTTGTGCTGGGATTGCTTCAGTGGCCTCTCCCCCTACTCTTCGAGCCCCAGTCATTTCGTGCCCTAGCCAGAGCGATCCTTTCAGAAGACAGAGGTCGTGATCACGTCGCATCTTTGCACCTCTTCAAGGATTCTTCTCATCAACTCCAGAAAACCTTAGCTCCTTATCTGTTTTTTTCTGCTCTCTTTCTGTGTCTCTCCTCTCCCAGTCCTCTCTATCCCTTCCCTCCCTTCTTTCTCTCTCCCTCTCTTTCTTCTTTCTCCTTCCCTCCCGCTCACATTCTCCCTTCCCTCTAGCAATGATGGGAACATCTTTAGCTCAGTTCCACAGGTAGATCTACAAAGTTCCCTTGCAGGGCAGGCTCCAGTACAAATACTTCGGATACATCAGACAAAAAATTCCTGACCTCACAGGGCTTACATTCTGTCAGGGCCAACCACACGGAAACAAGGATAATAAGGAAATCAGATGAATTATATGGAACGTAAACGTGTCAAGTGCTCCGAGCCAGAAGCAGGGACCTCCCCTCAGGCCCGCCTCCTCCCAGCCTCATGCTTCCCCTCCTCTTGGCTTCTCTGCTTCCATTTCTTTGGCTCCAAGCTGCTGGCCATTCTCAGCACACACCGTGCTCTCTGTCTTTGCACACTGTCCGCTGTGCCTGGGGTGCTCTCTGCAGACTTCTCTGGCCTGTGCCCAGTTGCCTTCCATTTAGGAACAGCTTAGGGGTCACCTTGCTCTGGGCCCTTTTACCTCCCTCTTGCTGGGTCAGGTGGATTCCCTCTTTCTGGTTCCACCCCTGGTTCCCTGTTCATCCGTGGTCTCGGCTGTCAGCTCTCCTGGACTCTGGGTCCCCTGAGGCTGGGCAGAGCTCTCCAGCTTTCTAAGCAAGTCTAGGAGGCCAGCCGCTCCCCAACCTCTGGCCTCAATTTTTTACATATAGAACGGCGCCAAAGAGAGCCATGCACTGATTTCTCATGGTTGCTACCCAGGGGTGAGGGGCATCACCGGGGCTGGGTGGGTGATGTGTTGGGGTGCTCCTTGCCTCAGAGACCCTGAAGAAGGGGTCCCTTCTGTGCTCCATGACTCTGGAGAAGACAGACCAGCCTGAGCCTGCAGAGCTGGGCAGTAGACTGGGTCCTGGCCCCGAGCCAGCACTGAATGTGGCCGGAACTAGCCCCCCTGGGGCTGTGCTGGAACACAAATGGACCATCATCGATTGTGGTTTTCTTTTCAAACGGTCATTTGGAGCCCTTTTCAGAGGCTGCATGCCACTTTGAATCCACAACGAATTGACATTCAATTTTCCCTTTTATGCCACTTCTTAGGAGAACACCCAAGCCGTCAATTTTTCTGTTAAAATCTCTCCCTTCCCTTTCCTGTTTACATTTCCTGGCGCCTTTTGTGCTCGGGGCTCAACTGTGACGGTTGAACTCTGGTCACGATGAGGCCGTCCTCCTTTTTCTTGTGCTTCTGCTGGGTCCTGGCTTAGTACTGCTCTTTGCCGTGTGCGTCTAACAGAGCGCAGATACGCACGTGACTGGAGTGTCGCCCTGCTAAAGGGGCCAGCGGTATTCCTGGTTTGGTCTGCTGGTCGTCCAGAGTCCGGGAGATGAACAGACTTGAGGCTCTTTGATTCCTAGGTCTGCATATGTGACAGGAGGCTCCCCATTTCTGTGAGCTTCACGGGGAAAAACCATTAGCAAGCAGAATGGAAGGCCCCACAAAATGGGGCAGATCACGCTGCTCAATCTCTTGGTGTTGGCCGAGGGTTCATTCTTCTATCCAGAAACACTGCTGGGAAAAGAAGCCCATGGCAAGGGATGATCTTTAGGTGCTATTTGAATACAAGCAGCAGGAGCATGGATCAAGGAAAGGGCCAAGGGGAGGGGGCATCAGGCTGAGCTTGACCAGTGGCGGTGAGCCAATTACTCTGGGGCCCAGCAACATCCAAATGAACGTACATGGACCCGAATACTGTTGACTCCATGTGTTCAGACTAAAGATGACACAAGACACCGTGGAAACGGTGAGTGGCCTGTGAGAAACAGTGGGTGGTGGGCCACGGTGGGCCTGGGGCATCGAAGCCCCGACAGAGGTAGGTGGCAGTTACTTTCCCTGTCTCATGGCAGAGGAAACGGAGGCTTCACACCACTCAGTCACTTTCTCAAGGCCACAGAGCTGCCGTGTGGGAGAACAGAGGTTCCAACTCAGAGATGTCTCATCCCCAAATCCGCGTGCCTTCCATGGCCACACCAGCCCCCTCGCGGTGGTCCCATCGGGTCCATGCCATGGCAAAGCGACTAGAACCATCCCAGCGAAGGGAAGGGCCAGGCCTTCTTGGTGGCCCCATCTGCAGGAGGCTGATGGGATAGGCCACTGCCACTTGGACATAGCATGAGGTCCGGGGTAACTGATGACCGCACGACTGTGTGGGGAACTTTGCAAACTCAGGGGCTCTGCAAGACCCTCAGGAGCTTCTTCCTTCTACCTGGGCCACCACCTCAGGCCATCTCAGGGGGCTACAAGACTGAAGGAACCTGCTTGTTTGATTTAGCTTTTTTTCTTTTTTGTAGTAAAAATCCACGTAACGTAAGCTATACCCTGCCGTCATGTTAAAGTGTACAATTCAGTGGCATTGAGTACCGTGACCATGTTATACAAACCGCTGTCTATTTCTGGAACTTCTTCATCACCCCAAAGGAAACCCCAGACCCGCTGGCCATCTCTCTTCTCCCTTGCCCCTTCCCAGCCCCTGGCAGGCACTGTTGCACTTGGCGCCCCTATGATTTGCCCATTCTGGACCTGTCCTGTGCCTGGAGCATTGCAATTAGCAGTCTTGTGTGTCTGGCTTCCTGTGCTGGAGATGTGGCTGGGAAGTGACGGGTCACTGGGGAAGCCCTGAGCAGTGTGGACACAGGTTTGTTCCTGGATGTGGGTGGACAGGGGTACCATTTTGTCTGAATCGGCTGGATTCCT
>PITA01012082.1:45101-63874 GCA_004023965.1 Spilogale gracilis | reverse complement strand
AGAAGGGGTCCTCAGAAGGGATGCCCGGGAATAACGGTGAGTTGGGGGCTTCTAAGACAGTGGAGGAGCTGGGACTATAAAATACTAGGGATTAGGGTCTGCGGGGATTGTGGGGGCTCTGGGGATTACAAGGAATTAAGAGGAGCTCTGGGGTAATGGGGTCCGGGAGTAAGAGGGGACAACGGAGGCCATCGGGGACTCCTGGAAGAGTGAGGGTCATGGAGGGTGGGGACCGAGTCGGACCGCGGGTCACTCACCGGCGCCGCCGCAGCCCCCGCCTGCCCGTCGGTCAAGGCTCGGGCTTCTGCGGCCTCTTTCCTCCCCCCTCCTCTCTCTTCCCCCTCTGGGCCCCGCCCCCGGCCGCCCCGGGAGCCACGGCGCAGGCGCACCTAGCTCCAGTCAGCCCCCAACGCCCTTACCACTGGAGTTTCACGCCCCTCCCACGGCGCAAGCGCAGAATTGCCTTCCACCGGCCTCCTTGAGCGGGGCTTAGCTGCGCAGGCGCAACATTAGCGCGGCGTTAGGTAGCCGAGCTTCTTGAAGCCCCAGCGGCGTACGCGGAAAATTCTGTCCACGCATGCGCGCCCTTGGATTCCCCTGCTAGCTTTGGTAACCGGGGCTTCGTCCCCGCGCAGGCGTAGCAATCCTTGGCGATGGTGGGAGAAATGATGGAGAGATTGCTGAGAACGAGTGCCGTCTTCGCTTTTCTGACAGTCTTCCTGCCTAACCCAGCGCTCTTACTCTGTTTGGGTCTCTTTTTTTAGGAGAGAGGGGAGGGAGACGGCGCTGGAGGGAAGCGCTCCGTTTCCATGACAACTCTGTGGGTGGGGTGGGGGCGTACGAAAACCGGATTGCCGCCGGCTCATACCTGCCCCAGCACGGGGCTGCTCTGCATCCACCAACCATTACCCGTTGGGGCGGGGCACCCTGGGGATATTCCATCTCAGGCGGTGCAGTAACCATGGCAACCCATCAACCTAACCGTGCCTAGGGGGTCCCCGGTCCACACACTGACGTCATGGCGCGGGGAGGGAGAATTTAGAGGGAGAGTCTGGCAAGTGGGGAGGGTGATCCAGGCGCAGGTATGACTTTAAGCAAATGCGCGGAGGCAGGAATGAATCTAGAACACGGGTTGGGTGAGCTGGAAGAAAGGATGATGGAGTTAAGTAGGGCCGAAAAATTTGTTTTGCATCCTGCAGGAGTTCTCAAGGTCATTCAACAAAAGGTTGAAATCGGTATTCGATTCATCTAGTCAACAAATAGTATTAAGCACCTCCTTGGTTCCAAGTGCAGTGAATACAAAGACAAAAATGTGTACGTTCACGGAGCTCACATTTTAGTTGGGAGTAACAGACAATACGCATAATAAGATCCATAAGTGATGAGTATTATGGAAAAAGATGGAGGCAGGAAATGGGGTTGGGGAGTACAGTGCTCGTGTGTGTGTCTGTAATTTTAAAATAAGGTGGGAGGCGCCTGGGTGACTCAGTGGTTTAAGCATCTGCAGGCTCAGGTCATGATCCTGGGGTCCTGGGATAGAGCCCTGCATCAGGCTTCCTGCTCATCGGGGAGCCTGCTTCTCCCTCTGTCTGGCGCTCCAGGTGCTTGTACTCTCTCTCTCTCTCTCTCTCTCTCTCTCTCTCACAAATAAATAAAAATCTTTAAAAAAAGAGTTCAAGTTTGCCCAAACTTGAGGTGCCCTTTACTCCACCAGGTACCAATGTCAGGTAGGCAGTTGGGTATTTGAGACTGGACTTCAGGGGAGAGGTTCAGGCTTGAGCTATAACTTTTTTAAAAAATTTAATTTATTTATTGAGAGAGAGAATGAGTGAGAGAGAGCATGAGAGGGGAGAAGGTCAGAAGGAGAAGCAGACTCCCAGCGGAGCTGGAAGCCTGATGTGGGACTTGATCCTGGGGACTCAAGGATCATGACCTGAACTGAAGGCAGTGGCTCAACCAACCTAGCCATCCAGGTGCCCTTGAGCTATAATTTTAGTTGTCAGTGACTAAAGGATGTGTAAATCCCTAAGAATAGGAGAGGCTAGAGAGGGAGCAACCCTAGATAAAAGTCCACAGCCCGAGGCTAGGGCACTCCAGGGTAGACAGCTGACATCAGCAGAGGAGGTTGAGCAGGTGCATTCAGTAAAATGAGAGGAGAACCAGGGCTGTCTGCTGTCCAGGTGGCCAAGTGAAGGGCATAAATCAAGGATGAAAGAAGAATCAATGAGGCCACATGCTGCCTAGAGGCAAGCCCAGTGAACCTGAGAACTGGCCACTGGGGTCAGCAGTATGGGAAATCATTAGTGATCTTAAAAAGGCAATTTCCGTGATGTCGTGGGAGCAGAAGTCTGCTTGGATAGGTTCAAGAGAGGATTTATTGGGGTGTCTAGGTGGCTTGGTTAAGCATCTGCCTTCTGCTCAGGTCATGATCCCAAGGTCCTGGGCTGGAGCCCCATGTCCATCCATCTGGCTCTCTGCTGGTTGGGGAGTCTGCTCTCCCTCTCCCTCTGCCCCTCCCCCCACTCATGATTGTGCTCTCTCTCTCTCTTTCTCTCTCTCTCAAATAGATAAAAACTTTTTTAAAAAAGGAGGGGGGCACCTGGCTGCCTCGGTCATTAGCGTCTGTCTTCGATCAGGTCATGATCCGAGGGTCCTGGGTTCAAGCCCCGAATCGGGCTTCCTACTCAGTGGGAGGCCTGCTTCTCCTTCTCCCACTCTCTCTGCTTGTGTTCCCTCTCTTGCTGTCTCTCTCTCTGTCAGATAAATAAATAAATAAAATATTTTAAAAAAAGATAATAAAAAAAAAAAAGGGTTGGAGCGCCTGGGCGGCTCAGTCGTTAAGCGTCCTCCTTTGATTCAGGTCATGATCTCAGGGTCTAGGATCAAGCCCCATATCAAGCTCCCTGCTCTGCGGGAAGCCTCCTTCCTCTTTCTCATCCCTCCTGCTTGTGTTCCCTCTCTTGCTGTGTCTCTCCCTGTCAAATAAATAAATAAAATATTAAAAAGAAGACATGAAATAAAGCAGAATTGGAAACAATCAGACTGTGCTGTATGAAGTAAGATAAGTATTGCTTTGGGTGCCTGGGTGGCTCAGTGGGTTCAAGCCTCTGCCTTCATTTCAGGTCCTGATCTCAGGGTCCTGGGATCGAGGCCTGCGTGGGGCTCTCTGCTCAGCAGGGAGCCTGCTTCCTCCTCTCTCTCTGCCTGCCTCTCTGCCTACTTGTGATCTCTCTCTCTGTCAAATAAATAAGCAAAATATTTTTTTAAAAAAAGGTAAGTATTGCTTTGAGGAGCTTTGGAATATATTCAGAAGTTCTTGAGACACTTCTCAGGACAATAGAAATTGCTCAACTCCAGAGCCAGGCTGTTAGGGTTCAAATTCTTTTTTTTTTTTTTTAAGATTTTATTTATTTATTTGACAGAGAGAAAAACAGGGAGAGAGGGAACACAAGCAGGGGGAATGAGAGAGGGAGAAGCAGGCTTCCTGCCCAGCAGGGAGCCCAATGTGAGTCTCTGGGATCATGACCTGAGCCAAAGGCAGTTGCTTAACCAACTGAGCCACCGAGGCACCTCTAGGATTCAAATTCTTCCACTTACTTGTCAGGTAATGTTGGACAGTTTACCTAACTTCTCCAGGTCTTACTTTTCCACTTTGGAAAGTGGGGATTAACCCCAGGATCTGCCTCATTGGACTGTGATGGGTCAACAGGTGTCAAGTAACTGAGCAGCTCCTGGTATGTAATAATTGTTCCATTAATATTACTAAGATTATTATTTTGTGACACTTTTGTCCCAGGTGTGTGTGTGTGTGCACGCACGTGTGCGCGCGCGTCGAATCAAGATGCAAAATGAATTTCTTATTGTGGTTTGCAGTAAAAAGTGAGAGGAATGGGGGTGCCTGGGTGGCTCAGTTGGTTGAGCGACTGCCTTCAGCTCAGGTCATGATCCTGGAGACCAGGGATCGAGCCCCACATCAGGCTGCCTGCTCGGCGGGAAGCCTGCTTCTCCCTCTCTCACTCCCCCTGCTTGTGTTCCCTCTCTGGCTGTGTTTCTCTCTGTCAAATAAATAAAAAAAAATCTTTAAAAAAAAGTGAGAGGAATGGAATTTAGGAGAGGAAGTCTCAGCTCTGTTCTTTAAACCTGTCAACTAATTAGATCAGGCCCACCCTGATTATCTAGGATAATCTTCCTTTACTTAAAGTAAACTAAATATAGACTTTAATAGCATCTACAGAATAACTTCATGGCAACACCAGGATTAGTGTTTCAATGGGGGCGGGCTGTAGCCTCGCCAAGCTATACATCAAACTGACCACCATAACCACAGATATAATCAATAAATAAGCAGTAAAGCATGCTAGATGGTGGGAGGTGTTAAAGCAAAAAGAGAAGGAGAACAGGGTAAGAAAGATCAAGAGTGTGAGGCTGGGAAGACATCGGAGAGAAGGTGACATATCAGCAAAGAACTACAGGAGGCAAGGAAGGAAGCCACTTGGCTCTATGGGGCGAGGGCAATCCAAGGAGGGGGAGGGGGAGGTGCAAAGGCCCTGAGGCAGGAATGTTCCTGGAACATTCAAGGAACAGTGAGGAAAGAGCAGGTGGGAGAAAAGATCAGAGAGAGAGGCCAGGACTTGGGCTTTTACTTAGTGAGACAGGAACCATGGGAGGGCTCTGAGCTGAGGAGGAACTTGAGCGGACTTGTGTTTTAGCAGGATCACTTTTGTTGGGGTTTGAAGTGTACTCTAGGAGCTCAAGAGCACAAGCAGGGACACCAGCAAGGAGGTGACTGCCTCAGTAAGTCCTGATGAGAAGTTGTGGTGGGGATCAGGTAGGTAGTAGTGGGCTGGTGTGAGATGTTCAGATTCTGGGTGTATTCTGAGGGTCGAGCAGACAGTATTTCTGTTTTGGACATTAGGAGACTTCTGAGCAGTTATTTCATTGGCATTGGTACATGATGAGATTGGAATCTGGGAGAAAGGTTTGCATTTGCCAGAATGACTGACAGAGGAGAGGGAAGCAAAGAATGGTGGGAGGGGAAAAGGGAGAAGGAAGAAAGGAAAGCTAAAGAGAGGAAGGGAGGGAAGGGACCAGAAGGACAAACTGAAAGACACATAAAGCAATAGGAAGACACATAAAGCAATTAGAAAAACCTAAAAAGTGATCTTTCAGTGTGTTCAATGTAGATTAAAGTTAAAAGACATTAGTTAATGGAGCTATCTTTTCCTCTCCTTCATAGGAATCCTCCAGAATGGGGATAAATGGATGGCTCAGTTCGTTAAGCAACTGCTTTCGGCTCAGGTAATGTCCCAGGGTCCTGGGATTGAGCCCCGCATTGGGTGCCCTGCTCATGGGGAGCTGACTTCTTCCTCTCCCTCTGCTTCTCCCTCTGCTTGTGCTCTCTCTCTCTGTCAAATAAATAAATAAAAATATTTTTAAAAGTAGAAAAGAAATCCTCTAGAATGGCCCCGATTCTGGTCAACAGTGGAAATCAGCTTTAACTTCTAGGCACACCTCACCAGGACACTTGGACCTCCTCCAGTGCACAAATTCATTTTCTGAGCGCCACAAAACAGTAGGCATCCCTGCGCACAGTGGAAACCTGAGGTTCTGGGATTGAATCTTAGGCTTACACGCTTCAGGACACAATGAGAACTCTGTGGGGTTCTAGATCAATCTTGAGTGGATCTGATTTTCTTTCCCCGGCAATAAGTGGGTGCAAAACCACCCCCCTCCTAAGCCCAGAGTGGATCCGGAGGGAGGAGGTCACTTCTAAGCACTCGCTTCTCTGCATGGAGGGCAGCCTCTGTCTCCTCCCCTGTTCTGTTCCAGAAGGCGCAGATTGGCCAAACGAAAGCCCTGCGCAGACGTTTCCGGTCGCCCTCCCAGTCCACCCAGCCCAGAAGGCTGCCTCGTGAGCTGTCCATCTGCCTAGCTGCTGGGGAGGTGCTGGAGGTTGCCAGCCTGCTTGCATCCTGCCTCAACTTACCCACACCTGCAGAGCCTCCTAAGCCTCACTTGTGCCCACGGCTCCCTATCTTCAGCCTTCTCATGAGCTGATTTAGACCCAGCTCCCCTCTCAACACAGACTGCCCCACTCCCCGTGCGAAGAGCATTCTGTACGTCTTCCTGGGATGCCCCGTGTGTTAGTTTCTCAGTTTCCAAGGGCAGCTGTAACAATACCACAAAGTGGGTGGCTTAAAACAGCACAAATGTGTTCCCCCAGTTCTGGAGACTAGAAATCCTGAAACTAAGCTGTTGGCAGTGTTGTCCTCCCTCTGAAGTCTCCAGGAGAAGATTCTTCCTTGTCTCTTGCAGCCTCTGGGTCTTTTTTTTTTTTTTTAAAAAGATCTAATTTATTTGTTTGCAAGATCAAGATCAAGAGAAAGAGAGCGAGAGAGCGAGCGCACACACATGAGTGGGGCAGGGGGAGAGAGAGAGGCAGAGGAAGAAGCAGACTCCCTGTTGAGCAGGGATATGATTCCAGGCTCCACCCCAGGACCCCAGGATCATGACATGAACCGAAGGCAGACACTTTACTGACTGAGCCACCCAGGCCCCTGCTTTCCTCTGCTTACAATTACACCATTTTGGATTAAGAGCGCCCCCTACTCCAGTATGACCTCATCTTAAATTACTACATCTCCGAAGACCCTGTGTCCAAAGAGAGTCACATTCCGAAGTACTGGGGGTTAGGACTTCAACATATCTTTTTGGGGGGCTGGCAGAATTCAACTCATAACACCCATTGAGGACTTTATGTTCACCATGTCCTAACTGACCCTATACCCCCAACAGGCACCTGCCCCAGACACCCACAGGTCACCCACACATCTCCCTTCCCCTGGGCATCCCGGGGAGGCAGCCGGGATACTGTGACTTGTGGAGACTCTGGGCTGAGTGGGGAGTTGGGTCTCGGTCTGGTGCGGAGCCCATGAGAAGCCTGCTGGTAGGGAACCTTGGGCACAGGTGTGTGGAACTCTGCAGGTGTGAGGTTTGGGAGGAGATGGGGTTCAGGGTCCATTGTTCCCTTGGCTTCTTTCAGGTACCCTGCCACTTAATTATCTGTGGAATAAATGACTTAACTCGTTAAAAAAAAAACCCAGGGGCGCCTGGGTGGCTCAGCTGGTTAAGGCAATCGAGCCCCTTGACAGAGAGAAACACAGCCAGAGAGGGAACACAAGCAGGGGGAGTGAGAGAGGGAGAAGCAGGCCCCCAGCCGAGCAGGGAGCCTGATGTGGGACTTAATCCCGGGTCTCTGGGATCATGACCTGAGCTGAAGGCAGTCGCTCAACCAACTGAGCCACCCAGGCGCCCCACATAAATAAAATCTTAAAAAAAAACAACCCGCAAACTTGATAACTCCTAACTACTTGTCTCCAGCCCTCTCCTCTGAGCCCCATCGCAGGTGTCTAGAAACTTCCAGGATGCGTCACCTTGTGAAGCGTTTGTGGATGTCCCCATGAGCCTCCCATTCTCCACACGCCAGACCCACCTCAGCATCTTTCCCTCCCACTTCTCCAGGTCTAAAATGTCCCCACACCCGTTGTAATGTCCCCAGATATGGCATGCGACACCCCTTTCCCTTTCCACACCTGTTGCCCACACTTTGTCAGCCACAGTCCCTTTATTAAACTATGAAGCTCTCCTCCATCGCTGCATCTGAAAAACTATCACCTTCCTGCTCGATGCAACTCCCTCTTCCTCTGGGGCTCTCCCTGCTGCCAGGGACATACCACAACTTTGGGGTTAGGGAGTCTTCTTTTTATCTATCGTTTGACTTAACTTGCGGATCTCCGTTGCACACAGAGCTGGGTTTTTGCAAGGTCCAGAACTGGGCTCTTTGCTTCCCTATGTGACTAGTGTATGTACGAAGAGGTTGATGGTGCAAATCGTGGCCTGGGGGTATGCCATGAAGGCCAAGTTCTCACCAGGATCTACAAGACTGCCCTCCCCATGTGACTCTGTGATCTTCACTCTTATTACTCAGCCGGGCTCTCGCCACCACAGGGTCTTTGAATCTGCCGTCCCCTCTGCCCAGAATGCCGTTCCTCTAGATAGTCTCTGCTTGCCTCATTTCATTTGGTTTTTGCTCACATGTCATCTCCACAGAAAGCCTGCCCTGACAGCCACGGAGAAAACAGTCTCGCCTTTCTCCCTGCAGCCTACCCGTTTTTCCTGCAGAGCACTTCTCACCTATCAAGTTATTATATACTTGCAGATTGATGGTCACTGTGCCCCCTACCCCACAAGAAAGACAGCTCTGCAAGGACAGGAATATCGTCTTTGTTCCCTCCTGTACTCACCAGTACCTCCAAAGATGCCTGGCACAAAGTAAGTGATCAATAAATATTTGTGGCCAGGTGGAATAAAAGAAACTCTCATATAATTTGTGTATCTGTGCATTTTCCAGGAGTCAGGGACCATTTTTCCTATCGCCTCTCCAAAAGGGATCTTGGAGCCCATAGTTTAAGAACAACCATCAGGTTGGTCCTGGAAGACCTGTGGTCTAGCAGGGAGGGAGGGGGATCCCTAGACAGAGTCCCAAGAAGGACATGGAAAAGGAATCTTAGGTTAAGGTGGAGGCCGGGACCTGGGGACCAGTCCCTAGGTGACCTGTGTTGGGGGATGGGAGGGGGGAGCAGGTCTTCTTCTTCTTTTTTTTTTTTTTGGATTTTATTTATTTATTTGACAGAGAGAGAGACCACAAGTAGGCAGAGAGGCAAGCAGAGAGGAGGAAGCAGGCTCCCCGCTGAGCGGACAGCCCTATGTGGGCCTCCATCCCAGGACCCTGAGATCCTGACCTGAGCTGAAGGCAGAGGCTTTAACCCACTGAGCCACCCAGGCACCCAGGGAGAACAGGTCTTGAGAGGATCCCAGGACCCCTTCCTGTTCTGTCCCGCCCCCCCCCCCAGGCAAACGTGGTTCCCTCCCCCAGCCTCCAGGGGAGAAGACAGACCAGAGTGATTTCAAAGACAACCATAAACACTCTTTATTCACTAGAACTCAACACCAGGGCCCCAGCCCTGAGCCAAAAACTGAGTAACTTGCAATCTGACTGGAGCTCTTTCTTTTCATTGCCCCTAAAAGAAAATCTAGGCAGTTGCCTTCCCTGTGTGGGCACTAAAACCCCTTTCTTGTCTGAGCTTCGTTGATTAAGTGTTCGAGGATAGGGGGAAAAAATAGAAAAAAATAAAAAAAAGGCCTTTAGCAAACCATGGGGATTTAAAAATTGTGAGGGAGGCAGTGGAGAGACCCCCTTCTCAGGCTGGGGGAACCGCAATTTGCAGTCGGAGGAAGGATGGCATTGAAACAGAATCAACAAGAGGGTAGACCAGGGGGAGTAGAAGAGTGTCAGTGCACCCCAAGACCCTCCACTCCCAGATAAGCTTTGAAAGACTAGGTCCTGCCCCCCACCCCCTGCAGTGTGTCCCCTACCTTCCCCAGCTCCTGATGGAATGGGCTGCGGGGGCAGGGAAGGAACAGTCCAGCGAGGTCCATGATGAAACCGTGGGTCTACAGGTGGCTGAAGAAGGTGGACAAGGCAGGTCTCAAGTCAGAATTCCATCTTGGAAGTTCTTGGCTAGAGTGTCCAAGCCAGTCTTGTTCACTGTCCATATTCTAAGGACGGGCCCAGAGCACTGAGTCCTGTAGGTCCAACGGTCCAAGAATTCCAGAAAGAAGTCAAGGGGGCAGGGCTTGTGTCACCAGCAGCCCCGGAAAGACGAAAGAGCCATGAACTGGGGCCCAGAAGGAGCCCTAAGGCCATGCGGTCCTGCCGCACCCAGAATCCACAGACACCCCCAGTCCAGAACCCCAAAGCCTGAGGTCCCCGGGGGCTAAGCTGGCCTGGCTCCCCAGTAGCCTCCATTGTTTCAGGATCCAGCAGGGATGGGGCTCTGGGAGCCAGAAGCTCCCAAGGGCTGGGTGAGTCAGGGGGAGGGTCCAGGGACTTGGCAGGGACCGGACCGGGAGGGTCGGGGGGTGCGGGGTGGTCATCTCGCAGTCCTTAACGCTTGACTTTGCGGCCGGCTGAATTGCGCCCGCTGCGGCGGTAGAGGGACTGCTGGCCGCCGTTGAGTGGACAGTACTTGAGCGTGTGGGCCTGGCCGCCGGTGGCCCCACACAGGGGACACACATAATGCCGCAGGATGGGGCACACCACCACGCCCTCTGGGGTCTTCAGCTGGTGCGAGGAGTAGACGTGGCGCGATTCCCCGTTGTGTTTGCAGAAATTGCACAGTGTGGCCAGGCCTCTGTTGGCCCCCGGGCCTCCCACACCCTGCTCCGGCCCCAGCTGGAGCCCGGGCCTCAGCTCCCCATTCCCCTGAGCCTTGGGCCTTTGCCCCCCACTCTGGATCAGGGCCAACAGCACCTGGCTCAGGTTGAAGTAGTCCTTCCACATGTCAAAGGGCTGCAGCTGCATGGCTCCCAGGCGGCGGCGGTGGGGGGGGCGGTTAGGGAGAGGCCAGGGCTTGGGGGCAGTGGGCAGGAGCAGCAGGTGCTTTTCTGGAGCAGAGAGGAACTACACCCTCTTTTTATACTCCCCCAAAGACCCTTCTAAGCAAAGGTGGAGCTTAGGATTTAAAGGGCCCACTCCCTGCCCACGATCCCCATCTGACTGTAATCCCCCACGGAGTGGGGAAGGAGGCCCTACCCCTTGTCTCTGGTCCTTGCTTGGCCTCCAGAGGGGGGAAAGAGGCCCTATCCCTTGTCTCTAGTCCTTGCTTGGCCTCCAGGGTGCCCCGCGACTTCTGAAAAGGCCCTTCCTTTCCTTGGGCCTTAGTTTCCCTACCCATTCCCTAAAGTTCCATGTGTGCAAATGCCCCCTCGCTCCCATCCTCCCTTACTCTGAGGCTAGGGGTCTCCTGATATTCCAGAAGCATTCCTTATAATAATAGCAGGTCCTTACCACGGGCCAGATGCTGTGCTGCACAGTAGTTGCCTGCGTTATCTGATCTCATTCTCACAGCATCTATGTGGGAAATGCAGTTATAAGCCACCCCCTCCCTTGATAGACGAGTTGCCTGAAGCTCAGAGAGGGATACTCACTGGTCTGGAGTCACAAAGCAGGCAAGTGACAGAGCTGGGACTCTGACCCAGGCCCTGAGCTAGGAGTCATATGTTCAACAAATATTTTTTTGAGTGCACACTACAGTGTTCAATGCTGTATAAACAAGATCTACATTCTAGAAATGAGATCTGTGAGATCTATGATGTGAGCCTTGTAGACATTCAGGGAGGTGGGCATTATTACCTGCATTTTATAGAGAAGGATGTGAGGCTCTGACACCATCTCACTTAGAATGCCCCGCTGTGACCGTGTGCATTGTCCGACATCCTACCTGACCTTGGGGGCCAAGAAAAACCTTGCCTCCTACCCACACCCCATTCAAGTAATTCTTCCTCCACTAGCCTCCATGTGTCGCCTTGACTACTCTGGGAAGAGTCACTGAAGCTCCTTATGCCCTTGGATGCTGGGAACTCACCAGAGACCATGGCGAATCTGGCGCCTGTTTCACGAGTTACCAGCCCACTGGGGGAACAGCCAGCAGAGGAGAAAATAATAGACCCCAAAACAGCCTATTACATATAGACAGGATGCTCCAAGGGAGACTGGGCTAGGGGGAAGTGACCTGGAAGGTGAGACCACAAAGAAGAATCTTCCAGAAAGAGAGACAAGCTACGGAGGCCCGAAGTTTGGGGACAGCAAGGGGGGTGGGGTGGACAGAACAGAGCGAGGATCCCAAGATAAGCCCAATCCCATGTGTAGAGACCAGAAGCCATCAGACCGTGGATTGCTTTTAGGGGATGTTTTAGCAATGGTGGGGGGCCCTTTGGGTTTGTCATGGTGACTGGTAGTGTGACTAGATGTAGTGGGCAGGGACCAGGGAGGCCGGATAGCTCAACAATTCACATGACTAAGATCTGTCTTGGGCCCCCACTTAACCATCCATTGCCCGCACTGGGCACCCACATATATAGAAAAATGCATTTGTGATGGTCTGAGTCAAGAACCTGGCTGTGTTTTGCACATCAACGCTAGCACTCTTACAGTATTTTTTTTTTTTTCTTACAGTATTTTCAGATACATTCACTTTTGCTGGAATGCAAGCACTGTGTTCGTTGTTACTCAGAGCTGTTCACTATTTCTAGAAGCCCCAGCACCCCAGGCTATGCTGATTGTGGCAACTGTCCAAACAACACAGAGTTTGTCCCGTCTCAATCGTGGGAGTCTACACAGAGATGCCAGATCTGCCTAATGAGGCGTGTTCTAGATTGGCCTTGTCTCAACATTTGTCCTTGAAAATAGATTATTATTTTATTATAAATAGCTTTCTTTTATTTCCCCTGTGTAGCTCAGCTACGACATGATATTAATTTTTTTAAATACAACCTGTGTGTTGGTGGGTTATATTACCTGTGAGTTTAATTTCAGAATATTATTATTTTATTTTTAAAGATGTTTTATTTATTTATTTGAGACAAAGAGAGAGCACAGAGGGAGAGCGAGAGGGAGAGGGAGACTCCGTGATGAGCAGAGGCCTGATGCGGTGCTTGATCCCAGGACCCTGAGATCACGATCTGACCTGAAGGCAGATCTCAACTGATTGAGGCACCCAAGTGCCTTATTATTATTACTTTATTTTTATTTTAAAATATTTTATTTGTTTATCAGAGAGACATACACACACACACACACACACACACAGATCACAGAGGGAGAAATAGATTCCCTGCTGAGCAGGGATTCCCCTCTCAGGGCTTGATCCCAGGACCCCAAGATCATGACCTGAGCCCTAGGTAGATGCTGAACCGACTGAGACACACAGATGCCCCTAATTACACAATATTAAGAGACATTTCAAAATGTCAGATAAAACAAGTGTTGGATCTCATAGAATAAGAACCAGCGATATAGGCCAAAGTCAGTTCATTGGTCTTTTCCTTCAGAGCAATAGGGAGCCACTAAAGGCTATAAGCAGGGAAAGGACATAGGAGAAATGTGTTTTAGGATGCTCTTCTGTTTGCTGCTGATTGGATAGAGGCAGTGGGGCTATCCCCATCAACTCTCATTGTTTCAGTTTGCTCAGGAAGCACAAGTCTGAACAAAGCTTGTTAAAAATCCCCAATGACAAACACCATATTATGCTTTCAGAAAGAGCTTAATAAATGCTTACAGAGTGAATGTATTTTTTCTGTGGCTGGGCTCGTGGTTGGGAAGCAACAAAGGGTTAGGGATTGTCACAGGAAAAGTTTTCTTGGTATATGATTTCCCAGCTTTCTGTAATTTCCTTTTTTTAGGTTATGATTTGGATAATGACTTGTTTGAAATCTGTCCTCAGTGGTAATCCGTCAGCCCCGGGAGATCAGGGCCAGGGCTGTCTTGGGCACTGATGTGTCCTCAGCATTGCCCATCACAGGGATGGGCATTGTGTAGAGCAGAGGATATTAACAAGATGAATGAATGGAGGCTCCTAGCTGGCTCAGTCGGTGGAGTGGCCAACTCTTGATCTCGGGATTGTGAGTTCAAGCCCCATGTTAGGTATAGAGGTTACTTAAAAAAAAAAATCTTGGGTGCCTGGGTGGCTCAGTGGGTTAAGCTTCTGCTTCGGCTCAGGTCATGCTCTCAGGGTCCTGGGATTGAGGCCCGCATCAGGCTCTCTGTTCAGCAGGGAGTCTGCTTCCTCCTCTCTCTCTGCCTGCCTCTCTACCTACCTGTGATCTCTCTCTCTGTCAAATAAATAAATAAAAATCTTTTTAAAAAATCTTAAAAAAAGAAAAAGATGAATGAATGGATGGAGGTGATCTGGCCTTCCAGACAACATTCTATTTCCTTGCTATAAGTATCCACAGACCAGTGATAAGTTTTCACATGGGTGATTCCTATATCTTGAGTGCTTACAATGACTCTCATTGTTCAGCTCTAATGTCTCCTCCACCAGGAAGCCTTCTTGAGCTTCAGGCTGAATCCCTGGGTCAACTTCTCTAGATGACCACATCCCAGTCCTGCCCACTCTGAGTTACCACTGACTGGGGATGGGTCTGTCTTTCCCTCTGGACTGTGGGGCCCTGAGGCCAGAGCTGAGGCAGTCCCTACAAGGCCCTGTACACATCTCAGGTCTCAACCCTCATGCTTTTCTTCAGTTAAGTGCTATTATTAGTCATGATTTGCAAAGGTAACAACTGAGGCTCAGAAAGGTTAGGTGACTTGTCCATGGTCACACAACTGGCAGGCAGCAGATCTGGGGTTCCAACCTGGGTGTGCCAGAGTCCAAAGTCTTCGCCTTTAACGATTGCCCTCTACTGCCTCAATAAATACTTGTCAGCACAATGAATGAATAAATGAATGCATTCAAGAGCTCCTGGATGGGAAGGATTCAAGAGTTCAGTTCTTCAAGCCATGGTTCCTAGCCAAGGTCTCTGGATTCATGTGCAGACTAAGCACTTTCTGGAAATCTATAAATAAAAGGGCATCCCTTGTTGAATGGTAGGCTGTGAAGTTTTCTGCTGGCTCACCTCCCCGAAGAAGTGAGTCTAGAACTTTCTGTTCTAGAATGTTAGGGTCCTTGGGTCACACAGTGGGGTGACTTGAGCACAAAACACCCCAAGTTCGTTGGTGGACAGCATCATGGGTAAATGCTCAGTGATCAGCCTCGGGTTCAAGCCTGATTGCTGACTGGGCTTCTGACTTACTCTCTCCTAGCCTTCGTTTCCCACCTGTCAGGAGGGAATGATGTCAGCACCTGTCCCAGAAGTAGAGCCTAGTTCATTGGATGTGTTTGTTAAGTATTAGCCAGGATAATTAAAATATAGTTAAGGTGATAATTTTAAGGGCTCTTATTTCCTGATCATCTCCTTTGGGTTAGCATCATGCTATACCCAAACCCTATATAGTATATTAAGAACCCCATTTATCAGATGAGCAACGGGAGGCTCGGATGGGCAGAGGGGCTTGTTCAAGTTTATATGGACAATGAGGGTAGGCTGGAGCCGAACTCAGGACATCTTCCCATTTCTGTGAAAGTTTGTAAGAGTGGTTAGCCCAGAACAGGGGTGGGGCGTCTGAGTGGCTCAGTCAGTTGTGTCTTACTGTTGATTTTGACTCAGGTCACGATCTCAGGGTCGTGGGATCAAACCCCGTGTAGGTCTCTGTGCTGGGCATGGAATCTGTTTAAGATTCAGCACAATGAATGAATAAATGAATGCATTCAAGAGCTCCTGGATGGGAAGGATTCAAGAGTTCAGTTCTTTACTGAGAACTACTCCCCTACCCCCTCAAAAAAGCAGGGGAGCAAGGGTGGGACTTGCCAGGTGTAGGGACTGTAGGATGAGATGGGAAACTGGGAAGGATGGGGGTAGCTGAGCCACATACACTTTCACAGGGAGAACACATGACACTTGCCCTCCAGGGATGGACCTTCTTGAAGGGAGAAGAGACCAGAATCTACCATGTGGAAGAAACAGGCTCCTGGAGGGAGGGGCCAGGATGAGTATGGGGGTCTCTAGGCTAAGTGCTTTCCAAAAAGTTACAGCCAGGACCTTTCGCTCAGCAGGTGCGAGTCTTTGCATGTGGACGGGGCGTGGGGACCCAGTGCCGTTGCTGCAGCTAAGCGATTTGCTGGGTGCGTGAGGGTGACTATGGACAGGTGGAGGTTGTGAGGTTCCATGACTCCCCTTAATATGACACCTACTGTCTGGAGACCCTCAGATTATATTGTTTCCAGGTCTTTTTTTTTTTTTTTTATTGCTTATCCTGAGCCCCATGCCCACCCCCCACCCCCTCGTTTTTTCTAGGAGTCTGTTGTTAGGGCCATGGCTACCCTTCCTCCCCCTCCCAGTGGTGTTTTACTGGATAAGTAACTGAAGGACAGCCCTCCTCAGACAAGCCTTCTTCCCTGGAGTGGCTGGGGCTGTGTACTGAGGGAAAGGCGGAGATGATATTGATGAGAAATTCATCAGCCCTGGTGTTTACTCCATTACAACCTCTACCCCCACCATGGCGACTCCCCTCTCCAGACTCCAAGGCTGCCCTGTTTACTTGTGAGTTTCCCTCTCAGCCTGGTGCCTGGCAGTCCAGAGAAGGGCGGGGGAGACAGGGGTGAGTCAGGAGGAAAGGGACCCAGAGAAACCGGGGGAGACACACATAGAGAGGCAGTCCCGATTCCCAGAGGGATTGTGGGGTATGGTTGTGCAGAGACCAAGATGGGGAAGCGAGGGGAGTCCTGGGTGGCTCAGTCGGTTCTGGCTAACTGACTGATCTGACCGACTTCAGATCAGGTCTTGATCTCAGGTTCCTGGCATTGAGCCTGGCGTGGAGCCCCCAAGGGGAGCCCTGCACCTGGCCCCCTGCTCAGTAGAGAAGTTTGCTTGCCCCTTTCCCCTGCCCCTCTTCCCCTCTCCCTCCCTCTGCTCATGCGCTCTCTCTTTCTCTCTCAAATAAATAAAATCTTAAAAAAAAAAAGGGAGGTGAAAGACTCCCCCAGGACCAAGGAAGTCATGGTTATTGTCCTCATGATCTCTGTTGCACCTGGGTGAAATCTTGACACTCCCACTTCCAGCGGTGTGGTTTTGAGCAAGTAATGTCACCTCTCTGGATTTCTGCTTCCTCCGTTTAACCAAAAGGGGGATCATTGCAGACTTCCTATTAGGGGCCTGTTCTGAGGATGACAGCTGACAACAGAGATAAATTCATTAGCCTAGGTAGTGAGCTTTCGCCATTATGTTTAATTTTATTCCCTCACTAAAGATTTACTGAGGAATGCTATGCAGAGGCAAAGAGAGATGGGGAGAATATTTACTCATTCATTCCACAACTATTTACTGATTACTCAATGTGTGTCTGGCACTGTTCTAGGTGCTGAAGATACAGCGATGAACAAAACATACAGAAATGTCTGAGTTCATGGACTGGAATTTTATATAGATAACAAATAAGACAAATGATAAAAATTTACTGGGTAAGGCTATGTACTATGGAGAAAAAAATAAAGGGGGTAGGGAGATAGTGCTCAGGGAAGGTCTCTTGGAGAAGTAAGAGAGGGAGTTTTATAGACATGTGGGGAAAGTATCCTGGGCAGAAGGAAGAGCCAGTGCAAAGGCCCTGAGGTCAGAGCATGCCTTAGGTATTTAAGGAACATTGTGGTTGGGTAGATTGAGAGGGGGAATAGGGGGAAGGTGAGAAATGATGTAGGACTCTGTGGACTACTGTAAGAAACCTAGCTTGCGTTCTGAGTGAGGTGGGAGCCATGGAGGGTGGGCTTTTCTGAGCAGAGAAGGGACATGATTAGATTCAAGATCTAAAGGGTCTGTCTGGCTGCTGGATGGGGGGAAGACTATGGGAGTTGACGGAAGAAGCCAGGTTCCCTGTTCAGTCTACAGGAGGGTTGATGCTGGCTTGGGCAGATGTGGGCAGAGAAGAAGGGGCAGGAACTGGTTAGATGTTGAATATCACCTAGCAGCAGAAAAATTTTTCCAAAATGCAAATCAAATTGTGTCATTCCTGCTTCAAACTTCTCATTCTTTGTGAACCTCAGAATATAGCCCCAAAACTTAGCTATCACCTACAGGTCCCTAAATGCTGTGCCCACTGGCACCCACAGCCTCCACTGTGATTTTTCTGAGCTCGTCTCCTAGATCTCTGCTGCCATCCAAGCCTCCTTTCTGACCCTCAGATGTGCCACAGGGCCTTTGCACTTGCCGTTTCCCCTTCCCTGAGCCTTTCTTCTTTCCCTTTTACTGATTGATTGATTGATTGATTGATTGATTGATTTTGGTAAAGCCACCTCCTTAGCTCCATTCAAATCTTTGCCCAAGCACAAATCAGCCTTCCCTTGCCATGCTTTTGCCTGAGCTTATCCTCTCACCCTCAGGTCCTCTGTCTCACCCTCACTTATTTCCTTACTCTGTCATTACCCTGTTGATCATCTAGTTTAATGTTAGCTGGTTTTACTAGAGCATAAGCCTCACAGGGCAGCGTCTGGGTAATAGGTTCTCTAATATTGCCAGGCTTGGTACATCATGGACAGTAGGGATGTGTGAATGAATGTAATGGGTCTTCACAATTCCCCACAGCCTGTGCCTTTGTTGAGTCGACTTGGAGAAAGCATGAACTCTGGAATCACAGGCTCGAATCCTGGTTCTGCTGCTTCCTGTGATCGCTGTCATGAGTTCTTCAGTCTGGCTGCACCTCGAACAGGAGAAATACCTTAAGGATCTCCGTGAGGAGCTAACACATGCTAATCAGAGTCCATGGGTGCTTCAAACCGCGTCTGACACCCAGTAGCTGTTTCAACAAATATTAGCAATTCCTTTGATCTTTACAACCTTCAGAGAGCACTGAGTAGGTAAATGTTTGCTGAATGTATGAATGCCAGGCTAAGGAATTTGAACTATGTATTAACAAAGGCCCTGGGGGAGCCTAGGAAGGTTTGTGAGCAGGAGAAGGTCATGGTCATATCTGAACTTTAGAATTAAACACTCAGGGGGCGCCTGGGTGGCTCAGTTGGTTAGATGACTGCCTTCAGCTCAGGTCATGATCCCGGAGATCCAGGGTTGAGCCCTGCATCGGGCTCCCTGCTCAGCGGGAAGCCTGTTTCTCCCTCTCTCACTCCCCCTGCTTGTGTTCCCTCTCTGGCTGTGTTTCTCTCTGTCAAATAAATAAATAAATAAAATCTTAAAAAAAAAAGAATTAAACACTCAGGCTTTCTCTCCATTCTGGGCCACTGCATATGTTGTCTCTCTGCTTGAAACATTCTTTTTTTTTTTTTTTTTAA
>PITA01012082.1:28644-45001 GCA_004023965.1 Spilogale gracilis | reverse complement strand
CATTCTTACCCACTAATTTTTTTTTAAAGGTTTTATTTATTTATTTGACAGAAACACGGCTAGAGAGGGAACACAAGCAGGCGGAGTGAGAGAGGGAGAAGCAGGCTTCCCGCCGAGCAGGGAGCCCGATGCAGGGCTCCATCCAGGGTCTCCGGGATCATGACCTGAGCCGAAGGCAGTCGCTTAACCAACTGAGCCATCCAGGTGTCCCAACCCACTAATTTCTACTGCTCCTTCAAATCTCAGCTTGGATTCTCCCTTTTCCAGGAAGCCCTCCCAGACCACCAGGCTGGGTCAGGTGCTTTCTCTGGGCTCCTGCAGCCTCCTGTGTTCACTCCATCCCAGCCCAGCTTACTCATGGTTGTTACTGTCTGGGGGATGGGTCTGTCTCCCCTGCAGGACTGGAAGCCACATGAGTTCAAGGCCAGGAGTATCTTGATAATGGCTGTGTCCCTAGCACTGCCCCACACCGGGCTGGGCATTCAGGGAAGTTTGGGGGATTAAATGGATGAGAACAAAACTAGGACAGAATTGGGGAGGGTTAGCGTGGAAAGGATGGCATGTACTTTATTTTTTTAAGATTTTATTTGTTCTTGTGTGTGAGAGAGAGAGACAAAGAGAGCACAAGCAGGGGGAGAGGCAGAGGGAGAGGGAGAAGTAGGCTCCCTGCTGAGCTGGAAGCCCGAAGCAGGGCTGGATCCCAGGAACTGGAGATCATGACCTCAGCCGAAGGCAGGCGCTTTAAAGGAGCCACCCAAGCATCCCTATATATATTTTTGTGTAGATTTACCCCATTCCTTACTTTTCATTCTTTCTTTCATGTCATGTGTTCTATCTGGGATCATGCTTACATTTTTCCCAAAGAAAATCTTTTATAGTTTTCTCTGTTGGTGGTCTGCTGGTGATGAACTCTGTCAGTTTTGTAGTCTGAAAATATTTTTTATGTTACCTATGTTACTGGCTGAGTTGTGTCCCCTCAAAGTTCATATTTTGAAACCCTAGCCCCCAGTACCTCAGAATGAGTGTATTTGGAGATAGGGTCTTAAGGAGGTGATTAAGGGGGTGCCTGAGTGGTACTGTTGGTTGAGTTTTGGCTCTTGGTTTCAGCATAGGTCATGATCTCAGGGTGCTGGGCTTGAGCCCCAAGTCAGGCTCTACACTCAGCTCGGAGTCTGCTTGAGATTCTCTCTCCCTCTCCCCGTCCTGCTTGTGCTCTCTCTCTCTTTCTCTTAAATAAATAAGGTGCACCTGGGTGGCTCAGTCAGTTAAGCATCTGCCTTCAGCTCAAACCTACATTCTTAAAAGTTATTTTTGTGGGGTATAAAGTTTTAAATGTGAAATTATATTCTTTCATCACATTGGAGATTTCATTTCATGTTCTTGTGACTTCCACAGGTGCCGTTGAGAAGTCACCTCCAGTTTTTTTTTTTAAGATTTATTTATTGATTTGAGAGAAAGAGCAGGAGCAGGGAGAGGGGCAGAGGGAGAGAGAGACAGTCCCA
The DNA here is from genome assembly GCA_004023965.1 of Spilogale gracilis. Taxonomy (NCBI): domain Eukaryota; kingdom Metazoa; phylum Chordata; class Mammalia; order Carnivora; family Mephitidae; genus Spilogale; species Spilogale gracilis. The sequence continues at coordinate 43,499 of PITA01012082.1, read as the reverse complement.
AGCCAACTCCACACTGAGTGCAGAGCCCGATGTGAGGCTTGATCTCAAGACCCTGAGATGACCTGAGTTAAAACCCGGAGTGGTATGCTTAACCTGACTGAGGGTCTTTTCTTATGTTGATTACTTTTCGTTTTGTTTTGTTTTAAGAGTTTATTTATTTGACAGAGAGAGGACACACAAGCAAGCAGAGTGACAGGGAGATCTAGACTCCCCGCTAAGCAGGGAGCCTGCTGTTGGTCTCTATTCCAGGACCCTGGGATCAAGACCTAAGCTGAAAACAGATGCTGAACAGACTGGGCATCTTTTCATATGTTGATTACCTATTTGTTACCAGGGGAGAGATGGTACCTATTTCTAGGAACCATCTGTTGACTTCCACTGTGGAAGGTGATAGAGTTTCTTACATTGCTTCTGGTCCAATGTGGCTGCTTTGCTATTTCTAGGAACCACTCTCCCCAGCAAAGAAGCATTTTCAGAAGGAGGAGGAGGGGTGGTGAGGAGAAACACTCAGGGAGGGGTGGGAAAGAGTTGAGGGGGTCTGCCCGGGACGCAGGGGAGAGATTTGTCTGAACCAAGAGCCTGGCTATCACTGTCCTTCCTTTTGACTAAGAATGGACTGGGACGTGCAGGTCTGTCCCTCCGCTCTGGCAGTGGGCGGCTTCCATTAGCTCCTGTCAGATCCCCATCTGCCCTTCTCTTCCCAGCTCTATCTCCTATGCATCAACGCAAACTGGCTTCCCATTGGATTCAGCCAATGTCTTCTCCCATCTATTGTTCCCCCATTTCCTCTCCTCACAGTTGCCAGCCTGGAGAGGCAGCTGCTCCCTACATTACCTGCCCCATGGTACTGCACCATCCACTGGGGGTTAGCTACACCCCTGTAAATGACAACTGCTCAGATAAGCCAAATGGAATGTGCCTTCTGCTTCCTTTTGGAACAATAGTCTGGCCTTCCCTCCCTGGGCAGGTCCTGAGCTTCCTTGGGGGTGGGTGGGATGAGGATAAGAGTCCCCTCAACATGTATTGGGTTCTTCACAAATCCTAATGGCCTTGCCTCTCCTGACCCCGCACTGCCTCATCTCAGAGAACCCTTCCCCTTCCAGAACCCAGCACCCTGCTCCTTTGAACAAAACATACACAAACACACAGCTCTGTGGTTCAAGGACCCCCACCCTTTGGAGAGGCTCTATGGACACTCCATAATAAGGACCCCTGGGGTGGTTTATGCCAATATTTTTTTGAATTTAATTTTTATTCTTACCTAACCACTTTGAACTCTTGTAACCTCTTATTTTGGTGTTTTCCTCCCAGGATTCCAGATAATCTGTTTCAATAGCTACTTCTTTTTTTAATTTATTTATTTTATTTTATTATTTATTTGACAGAGAGATCACAACTAGGCAGAGAGGCAGACAGAGAAAGGAGGAAGCAGGCTTCCCGCTGAGCAGAAAGCTGGATGTGGCCTCGATCCCAGGACCCTGAGATCATGACCTGAGCTGAAGGCAGAGGCTTAACCCATTGAGCCACCCAGGCGCCCTCAATAGCTACTTCTTATTTTTCTATTTCACATTATCTGTTGACTTCCACTGTGGAAGGTGATGGAGTTTCTTACACACGTGTCCTCTCCCCTTAAGACACTCGCCCTCTCCTTCCTCATTGTGGAATTGCTTCTCAGTTTACTGGGAAGATCAATATTCATGCCTATATTTTTATTTTTAAATAAAGTGTTTGTTTTGTTTGTTTTATTTTTAAAGACTTTGTTTATTTGACAGAAACACACGTAGAGAGGGAACACAAGCAGGGGGAGTGAGAGAGGAAGAAGCAGGCTTCCCACTGAGCAGGGAGCCGGATGCGGGGCTCGAACCCAGGACTCTGGGATCACTACCTGAGCCAAAGGCAGACGCCCAACGACTGAGCCACCCAGGTGCTCCTATTTTTTTAGATCAATATTTTTAGATCAATATGCCTATACTATTTTTTTATTTTTTAAAAATTTATTTATTTGAGAGAGGGAGAGAATGAGAGAGAGACAGCATGAGAGGGGAGAGATCAGAGGGAGAAGATCAGCAGGGAGTCTGATGTGGGACTTGATCTGGGGACTCCAACATCATGACCTGAGCCAAATCATGTCTATATTATTATGATTAAGTAAAACCCTGTCCCCAGCTGAGCCTTACACGTCTTTTCTCGGATAGCTTTTTATTTTCATGAGCTTGAACAGTTGCTGCTGTTGGCCTAATCTCCCACCATGAAAAATTCTTCACTATAAGACTAAAAGCTCCGGGCTCCTGGGTGGCTTAGTTGGTTGGGCGACTGCCTTCAGCTCGGGTTATGATCCCGGAGTCCCAGGATCAAGCCCCACATTGGGCTTCCTGTTCAGCGGGAAGCCTCCTTCTCCCTCCCTCACGCCCCCTGCTTGTGTTCCCTCTCTGACTGTGTTTCGCTCTGTCAAATAAATAAAATCTTAAAAAAAATAAAAAGGCCAAAAGCTCCTTAGGGTGCCTGGCTGCCCATTAGGAGGAGCACATGACTCTGGATTTCAGGGTCATGAATTCAAGCCCCACATTGGATGGAGAGATTACCAAAAAAAAAAATAAATAAATAAACTAAAAAAAAACTCCTCTCAAAGGTCCAAACATGTTGGGGAGACATGGCAGTTATATTAAGGGATGCTAAGCATTTTCCTTTTTTTTTTTTTTTTAAGGTTTTATTTATTTATTTGACACACAGAGAGAGATCACAAGTAGGCAGAGAGGTAGGCAGAGAGAGAGGAGGAAGCAGGCTCCCCGCTGAGCCGAGAGCACTACGCAGCCTCGCCTCGATCCCAGGACCCTCAGATCATGACTTGAGCTGAAGGCAGAGGCTTTAACCCACTGAACCAACCAGGCGCCCAGGAATTTTTCTAAAATTTGTTTTAGGTATTTTAGTGATGTTTAGTGATGTTTTAAAAAACACCTATTTTTTTTTTAAAGATTTATTTATTTACTTGAGAGAGCAGAAGCAGGGAGAAGGGCAGAGGAGAGAGAGAAGCAGATTCCCTGCTGAGGGGGGGAGCCCGGTGTGGTTTAGGACTCGATCCCAGGACCCTCAGATCATGACCTGAGCCAAAGTCAGACATGTAACCCACTGAGCCACCCAGGCGTTCTGGTAGCTGCGTTTTAAACCAGCACTCTGGGCGATTCTGATGCCCACCTGTATTTGAGAATTCTCCCCAAGAACTTTTTATTATCTGACACATACACTGTTACGGGCTGAAATGTGGTTTTTCTCCTGCTCCATTCATATGGCATTTAGTGATGGGGTCTTTGGGGAGGTCGTTAGGGTTAAATGAGAACATAAGAGTGGGGCCCTAGTCTGATGAAATTGATGTCCTTAGAGAGGAAGAGACACCAGAGCACACATTCTCTCTCTCTCTTTCTGTTTTTCTCTATCTCTCTCCCTGTCCCCACCAGCACATAGGAAAGGCCACATGAGGACATCATGAGAAGGAGAGAAGGCAGCTGTCTGCAAGGCAGGAAGAGATCTCCCACCAGAAACCAAACCAGATGGAACCCTGCTCTCGGACTTCCAGAACTATGGGAAAATATATTTCCATTATTTAAGCCACCCAGTCTAGGGTATTTTGCTCTAGCAGCCTGAGCAGATTAATACACATGCAAAAGTGGAGAAGATGGTTTAGTGAAGCTACATACCCATCACCCCGCCTCCAGTGTTACTGACTTGTGGCCATTCTCATTTCATCTCTGTTCCCAGCACGTCTCTGGCATCTGTTAGATTATTTAAAGATTCATTTTATTTATTTTCAAGTGGGAGAGAGACAGTGTGTGCATGCAATCAGGTGAGGGCAGAGGGAGGGGAGGTCTCTCAAGCGGACTCCCCACTGAGTGGTGCCCCACTCATGACCCTGAGATTGTGACTTGAGCCAAAATTAAGAGTCAGATGCTTCACCTCCAACACCCAAGCACCCACGCTTGATTATTTAAAACAAACTCCAGCCATAATATCATTTCAACCACATATGCTAGAGTATGTAACTCTAAGATTTAAAGTATAGGGACACTTGGGTAGCTCAGTCGTTGAGCGTCTGTCTTTGGCTCAGGTCATAATCCTGGAGTCCCTGGATGGAGCCACGCATTGAGCCCCGCATCGGGCTCCCTGCTCTGCAGGAAGCCTGCTTCTCCCTCTCTCACTCCCCCTGCTTGTGTTCCTTCTCTAGCTGCATTTCTCTCTGTCAAATAAATAAATATAATCTTAAAAAAAGATTTAAAGTATAGCAATGCGGTATGATACCTAAATGTTAATCATAATTTCTTCATACTATCCCATACTCTCTTTTAAAGATTTTATTTTTAAGGAATCTCTATACCCAGTGTGGGTTGTGAACTCACAACCCCAAGATAAGAGTCATACGTGCCCCACCAACTAAGCCAACCAAGCATCCCAATACTATGAAAAATTCTATGTTTAAAATTCAAATGTCCAGGGGCGCCTGAGTGGCTCAGTAGGTTAAGCCACTGCCTTCGGCTCAGGTCATGATCCCGGAGAACCGGGATCGAGCCTCACATCGGGCTTCCTGCTCGGCGGGAGGCCTGCTTCTCCCTCTCTCACTCCCCCTGCTTGTGTTCCCTCTCTGGCTGTGTTTCTCTGTCAAATAAATAAAATCTTAAAAAAAAAATTCAAATGTCCAAATATATATATACATTTATATGTATATATATTTTTTGAGACTTAGCTCCAGGCATCATTCATGACTTACTCTGGCACGTGTTTCAGCATATGCCCTCCTGTTAGGAGGTACTTTCTCCTAAACAACCGTAGTACAGTTATCCAACTCTGGAAACTTAAAATATAAATAGAGTACTGTGATCAAATATAGATAGAAATTTTCCTAATCATTTCAGTAACGTCTTTTACACCCATTAGTTTCATTTTTCTCAATCCAGGATCCATGCTACATTTAGTAATAACGTCTGTTCTGTCTCCTTTGTTCTAGAACTGTCCCCTTCCTTTTTTCTTTCTCAGGAGATTGAGAGTTAGATAAATAAATAAATAGCCCAGGTGTTTCGCAGAGTGTCCCTCAATCTGGGTTTGATTGATATTTCCTCGTGATTAGATATATGCACTTCGGGCCATCATAGGACAAATGTCCTGTCCTTCTGTGTGGGGAGGGGTGGCATGTGGGGACATCTGTTTGTAGCATTATTGGTGATGCTGAGTTCCATCCCTTGGTTAAGGAGGTGTTCAGATCTCACCATGTATAGGTGCCTTCTCCTCTTTAAAATTACCAAGTAAAGTCTGGAATGACACTTTGAGACTATGTGGAGATCCGACTTAGGATACATCTTAACATTTAAAAAAAAGAGAACAGGAGATAGGAATGCTCCTTGCTCTCAGGGCATAAACATTTTATTTGGGGGTGGGGTGGGAGAGAAAGACAACAGAGCAGCAAATAAGCAAATAGCTAAAAGGTTCAGAGTGTGAGCCCCCTTGAAGACAAGGACTTTGTCTTGTTTACTGCTCTGTCTGTTGCCTAGATCAGCATGTGGCATGCACACTTTATAAAGATATGTTGAAATTAATGAATGAATGGTGTTCGGTGCTATAAAGACTCTAAAATAGGATATTGGTTAGAGACTCTGCAGTGGGGTGAGTTGTGTGGCTATTTTAGGTAGGATGTTGAGTTGGAAAGAAGATGAAAAGCAAATGTAAAACGTCCCTGGGGCAAGACAGAACTTGGTGTGTTGATAAGCAGAGGACCAGGAATGAGCGTAGGGGGAAGGAGAGCCAGCCAGGATGAATTCAGGTCCCCTCCATATCAAGCTGATGGGTTGCCCAGTGGAGTGGGACTTTGCAGACCATGTGGGTAGTGTGGATTTCACATGGAAAGCCTGGGATCAGGGTAGGGATTATAAGCAGAGAGTGAGGTGATTAGGGGTCCCTTGCTATGGAGAAAGACATCTCTTTCTGCCTTTCTGTGGATTCTCTTACCATTTGGGGGACCCACTGGGGAATCTTTTTTTTTTTTTTAAGAATTTATTCATTTATTTGACAGAAAGAAACACAGCTAGAGAGGGAACACAAGCAGGGGGAGTGGGAAAGGGAGAAGCAGGCTTCCCGCCGAGCAGGAAGCCCGATGAGGGGCTCCATCCCGGGTCTCCAGGATCATGACCTGAGCTGAAGGCAGTCGCTTAACCAACTGAGCCATCCAGGCGCCACTCCCCACCCCAGAATGGGGAATCTAATAAAAGCTATATGTAGATACATGCCATTTTGTGTGCAGTTTCAGGGGGTTCAGACTTTGGTCCATGCCAAGCCCCCCAGAGAGATAAACTGAGACTCACCTCTACTAATAACTAGCACCTACAGAGCCCTTAATCTGTATCAAGCTGTGTTCTAAGTGCTTTCCTCACAAATAACTCAGTCTTTGCAACAACCCCAAAATGAAGGCCCTTGATGATCCCCATTATATAGATGGGAAAAAGAGAACTAGAGATAGCCTTTCCCGTGATCCCTTAGGTAGTCAATGACAAAGGAAGGGTGACCAACCTGGAGTCTTTCTTCTTAGCTATTGGGTGAAGACTCCCTCCAAGTTAACCCAGTGTGAGGGGTTAAGGACACTCTGAAGTCCATGCTGCTTCTTCCCAAGGGTCTCAGGTTCAGTGGCTAGAAACTTTGGTTATTTGACCCTAGCTATGCCAGGAAAGCTGGACAAAGTAAGGGCTGTCATTGTTGGGTTGGGGGAGGACCCCAGGCTTGGAAGGTGGGGAGGCTGGGCTGTGGAGTCTCACAGCGGGCAAGGTGGGCAGAGGGAGAGGATCTTCCAGTCAGGGTGTGCATTGTGTACATTTGCTGCTTGTTACCTTGTGTCTGCTCCCGGGGTCCCTGGAAGTATTTGAGTCTTAGTAAATCAGAGCATAGGCTCAGGAAGGAATTTGCGTGGCTTCAACTCCCGCTCATGGTTCACTAGCTGGACGGTTTCTGGCACCTTATTTAGCGTCTCTGTGCCTCCTTTTCCTTGTCTGTAAAATGGAGATAATCACAGTTTCTACCTCATAAGGCCTTGTGAGGGAGGATTCAAGGAGATGGTGCTTGTTGGGTGCCACCCAGCCTGTGGCGGGGGGCGGGGGAGGGCTCCTCAAGGGCGGCCCATTGGGTCTAGTGTGTCATTCCGCGGTGTGTGCTGCGTGACATTCCATCAACTTCACCGTGAAGCAGCTACATCGATACTTTCCGGATCTTCTGTTCCCGGAGCTAGTTACAAGGTTACCCCTGGCATCCACTCTCAGACCCCTGCGGGAACCGGGTTCCGGAAGCACTCCCTCTCCCCAGTCCCGCAACGCCAGCGCCAAAAAGCAAGTGCTACTTCCCGTCTCCGGGAGGCCGGCCTTCCTTAGCCACGCCCAATACCCTGTGGTCTCGCCTCAGCCCTCCAATCCCAGGCAGGGGGTCGTGAAGCCACGCCCACTTGTCAATTCCAGGTCTGGGTGTGCCCAAACCCTCCCACACTTTACCACGCCCACTTCTCTTCCCGCTCTAGCTACGCCTTCCCTCCCCCAACCAGGTCCAGCACCCACCCCCGCCCACCCCAATATAGCACCTGACCCCGCCCCGCTCCCTCAATACCTTAAACCTTGAGCAGTCACTAGATTGTGGAGGGGTGTGGGTCCTGGAGACTTTATTTGCCCGCAAAAAGGTCTTGCCATAGGAGGTTGGCGAAGTACATCTTGCCTTAGGGACACATGAATCTCTGGGTCTTGGGGGGTAGGCAGAAGCAGAACCCAGAGACCTCTGCCCACCTCCTCTTTGTCCGTAAGTGATCTGTATTTCAAAAACTTCTCCAGGGATCAGTCTTACGGTGGGGAGAAGAGAGCCAAAGGCACCTGGGGTGATGTGGGGATACCCCTCACCAAAGGCCACTTGTTTTCTACCTTCATCCTCAAAGTTCCACCCAATCTCTGAAATCTATAGCAAGAGAGGAAAGCGTTATGATTGTTTGTTTTTGTTTTTAAAGAGGGGTGGTCAGAATTGGGTAGGCTCCCTCTTGCCTCTAAGATACAAAACTTAAAAAAAAAAAGAAAAGGAAGGGGAAAATGGCACTTCATTTACTAAAATCAACAAAGGAACTACATATAACTGTCATTTGGGAACGACCCAGAGTGGGGGTCATGCCTCACTGAGTGAAGAGAGGCGGGAAGGGTGGCTCCAGGGAAGATGAGGAGGGGGCTTCTGGGTTCAGCCCACAGCCACCCTGCCTGGATTTCTCTATTTTCAGTCCTCTTTTTCTCTTTCCGTGGGTCTCTACTCACCACCCCCCTTGATCTCTGTCTCCCTCACTCTAACCCCCATCTCTCTAGCTCTTTCTTTTGTGTCTCTGTCCCTGAACTAAGTCTCTTGTCCCTCTCTCTGTGTTCTCCCCTCCTTTCTGTGGTCTCTGTCCCTTTCTCTCTGTCTTTGAAGTTTCTCTGCCTTCTCAATCTCTGCTATCTCTCTGGACTTTTGACCATACCCCTTCTCAGCCCTCCAACGCCAGGGCTGAAGACTGTTCATGGATATTTCTCCCCATCAATCCCAGAGCTGTTAATCCACTCTTCTCCTCTCAGAATCCCCTTTTGTATCACTGGTAAGGGCCAAGTGACTAATTTTCATGAATGGAAGATTGGCAGAAGTGAAAGAAAGAAGTTAGGAAGGCTTCTCCACCTTCCCCTTCCACATTGGTAACCGTGGAGCCCAGAAATCGACACCTGGTGCAGGCCCGTGTTGTACCGTGAGCAGGAGTTACCGACTATTGTCCTAAGCCGCTGAGATGTCAGGGTTTGTTACAGAAGCTAAAGTTACCTTACCTAATCCCATGCCTACCCTACCTTCCCATACAGAAAGCTGACAAGACCCCAAAGCTCAAATTCCTGAATTTTCAACTCACATCCATCTTCAGTGGAGGGACAATGTCCTCTCATATTAGGACCCAACCCACTCCTGCCAAAACTGAGGCAACATTTAAAAGTAACCTTACCTCAATCTTAGTCTCAGCTCTACCTTTGACCTAACCTGACTCTGACCTCAGGTAGATCCCAAGCTCTGTTTCTGTTATAAACCTAACTTTGACTTTGTCCTTAATGCCATCACTGCCTTGCCCTAATTCTCTTTCTAATGACCTTGGCCCTGATGCAACTGTTAACTGTAAGTCTCATGATTATGACCCACTTATATCACAAGTGTAAACCTTAACCCTGGTCCCGAGAAGAGATTCACCCTGACCTTGATCCCAGTGTCAGCTCCAATCCAGTTCTAGATCTGAACCCGGCCCTGTTTAGGTATAATCCAGACCTTGATTTTGAGTCTAACTCTATACCCTATAACTCTAACCAGGACCATAACCCAAATACCACTCTCATTGTCATCTTTACCTGAATCTTAACCTTGTCTACAAACCTGAAACCAAACTCCACCAATACCGATTGCTACTGATCCTTAATCTTAGCCCTAGCTTGATTCCTAATTTCCCATCGTAACTGGAACCAAACTCCAATCTAAGAGTTTCAGATGATTTGGAGTCATCCCTGACTCTTCTTTCTCTTTCACTCATTACAGTAAGTCTGCCAGTCAATTCTAGGACTGCTGCCTTCACTTCCTGTCAGTGTCCGACCTCTCCACCTCCACAGTACCAGGTCCAGCAACCATCTTCTTCCAGTCACCCTGCCCCCTGGGTTTTCTGTTCATTCTACTCTCCCCCCTGGGCTTTCTGTTCATTCTACTCTCCTAGCCCCCAACCCAAAGGGATCTTGTTAAAACCTGAGTCAGCTTACATCTCTCTGCTCAGAACACTCCCATGGCTTCCATCTCACTAGGAGTCAAAGTCAAAGTTCTGCACTGACCCCCAAGACCCTAAATAAAATGGCCCCCTTTGTTTCCTTTCTCACCTCATTTCCTCCCACCCTTCCCTTGCTCAGCCTGTTCCAGCCACCCTGGCCTCCTTGCTAGTCCACACATACTCCAGGCACATCCCACCCCAGGCCCTTTGCACTTGCTGTTTTTTCTGCCCGGAATGCTCCTTCCCCAGATATTCACATGCCCACCCCCCAGCTCTCCTTCAGGTCTTTACTCACATGTCACATTTTCAGTAAAGTCTTTCCATTCAGCTTACTAGAAATTGCAGTGTCTCTCTCTTCCAGGATTTTGTTTTCCTCCTCTGCCTCATTTTTTTTCATGACATGTATTATCATCTAGTGTAGTGTGTGGTTTATCTATTTATCTTCTTTGCTGTCCATTTCCTCCTGTAGAGTATACGCTTCCCCAGGATAGGGAAAATTATTGCCACTTTTGTTACTCAATGTCTAGAACAGTGCCTGGCACAGAGTGGACGCTTAATGAATATTTTCTGAATGACCATGTGCTTCCTGAGAAGGATGCAGCTCCATGTCCCTGCAGTTCTGAGATAATTGGGTAAGTGGAAGAATAATGAAGGCTGGGGTGGCAGTGGTCACAGCTTCCAGGAGAGCAAGCTGAGTGTTCAGTTACATCTGATTAACAGAAGATGTGGCTCTGTCCCCAGGCCCCTGTGGCCACTTTTCAGCTGACCAGGAACTCACTAAGCTTTTGGTTCATGTTCACTTCCCTCAAGAGCCGCTAAGAAGAGCGAAAGCCTGGGTTCTCTTTCTAGTTTGTCCGTGGAACCAGGGGCACCCATATACTCCCTCTCTCTTAGGGTCAGAGCCTCCAGTTCAGCTGAGAATAGGGTGAGGGCCAAGAGAGAGGCTCCCCTCAACGCTGGAGTTGGAATTGGGGATGGGGTGAGGATGAAGCAGGAACACCGTGGGGCTCGGCACTGCCACTGGCGGCAAAGGAGGGAGGAGGCCATAGAGAGGGCAGTACTGAAATACAGTTGGCCAGTGAAAAAGAGGCAAAAAAGAGAAAAATAGAGACAAACAGAAAGTCCCAAGGTGAGACGCATAGGCACACAGAAACAGAAGTGGACAGAGAAAGAGTGTGCGCAATAATGGGGAGAAAACGGGTTCCCCCCAAATCTATTTCGCCTAGCGTCTAATCCGCTCCCGGGCAGCACTTTCCGGTGACTGCAGAGACTGGCAAGCAAAAAACTACACTTCCCAGCATGCCGTGCGGCGGGGTTCCGGAAGGAGGTTTAGTTTCCACCAATCAGATGCCTTCGCGGGAAGCTTGACTTGCTAACTCAAGTCGGTGGGCGGGGAGGTAGCTGCGAGGCCGCCGCCCTGTCTCGGTATTTCTCAGAGCTGGTGTGATTGCTGAGCCAGAGGCCGGCTTTCCAGATCGCGCAGGAGGAGCGGCAGTTCCCGGACAGATATTTCTGGAGGGTGGATTCGGGGGTGCCTTCAGGCTCTGTGTCCCTTCGTAAGTCCTTTCCTGTTTACACTGGCCAGAGTGGATTCTGTTCCCTGCCACTGAGGAGTGATGGGTACACAGACGGGGAGAAAGAGATGCAGAGGCTGACAGAAATGGAAAGTCAGAGAGATCCCACCGCCAGAGGGGACAAGGAAGAGACAGAGCCCTGCAGGGATACAATGAGATGAAAATTTTTTTTAAAGGCAAGGGGGAGGAAAAGAGTGATGGAAGGAGAAAGATGACGTGACACAGACAACCAGAGAAATACCGAAGGTAAACTGAGGCAGAGAGGGGCAGAGGCAAGTACGGGGTGGGGGGCAGAAACAGTGTCCTAGAGCTCTCCCCAGAATGCTGGCGTGGGAGTATTGGTGGAGAGGATCCTTTAGAAACTAAACTTCTCCAGAAGGCAGAGTTGGAGGCCAGAGATTGGAGGGGACCTTGGGAGGCCCCTGACTTGCCAGACTCACCAAGGCCTAGCCTGCTGATGGAGCGTTTTTCCAATAGAATGTCTTCTTTCTTCCCCCATGCTTATTCCCGCCCCAAGCATCAAGAGCTCTGACTGAGGAAAGTGTTCGCGGCTCACCTCTCAGGCCTTGCCCCGAAAGACCAGCCCACTTGACTTAGGCAGGAGTGACAGTGGTAGTTTGACCACCTTTGAGGACTGAGGCTGATTCCTGAGGGTTGAGGAAGACTGAGCGACTGAGGGGAGCAGAGGGAACAGAGAGAGGGTATGCAAGAGAGGGAGACTGAGTGGAAAAGAGAGGGGGGTCTGAGGGGCAGAGAGCTGGGGAGACTGAGGCAGAGAGAGGCGGACCCAGGGGCAGAGAGGGGGACCCAGGGGAGGACAGGGGCAGTGAGCCAGACAGGCCAGATTTAGGATTCCAGGCTGTGGACTCGGGTAACCTGGCTTCTCTGACTAGTTGTCCTGGATTCCGTTGCCCCTCAGATCTCTTTCTTCTCTCCCTTTAGGGTTGCCAGAGAAAATACAGAATACCCCATTACATTCGGATTTTAGAGAAACAACAGCTAATATTTACTGTAAGTAAGGCCCCACTATTGCATGGGACATATTTACACTTCAGAAAATTCTTTTTTTTTTAATCTGAAATTCGAATCTCACTGGACATACTATATTTTTATTTGTTACACCTGGCGACCCCATCTCGGTCTTGTTTCTGCCTCTTTTTTGTCTCCTCTTTGCGCTTGTCTTTCCTTCTGTTCCAGTCTGCCTCTACCTTCTCTGATCTCTCCAGGTGATCTTGCTCTGATGTACCATGGCCTCTCAGAGCCACTCCTGAGACCCCCAGCCTTCCACCTAGGCCCCCTCTTCCCTCTGTCCTCCCATCCCAGCCCTGTCTCTAAGGCCATCTCCCTCCTTCAGGCAACTCCTCCTTCTTCTTTCTTCATCTCTCTTCTCATCGAGCCCCCTCCCCCCCTGCGGCCCACCCCCACCCCCACCAGAGAAGGTTGGGAGACTTTGAGGGAGTGAGGAATCCCCCATTACTCACCTGCATCCCGACCTCATTTCCTTTCCTTTCCACTTCCTGAGTCAGAGAGGTCAGAGAGTTTCCCAAAGTCACACAGCAGAAGAGAGACCAAACTCCACCCTCTCCCACAAGTCCCTTCTAAGTTCCCAGCTTCCTGGTGGAAAATTCCTCTACTTTGCTGGAAAATGGCCTGGCTTGGCAGTATTTCTGAACCCCAGGCAAAACTGAAGGGCCTGCAGGCCAGCACCAGAGTTGCCTGTGGGACAGAGAATGGTAGACTTCGGAGCATCCACTATGTGCTAAGAGTTGGAGATGTGGCTTTTGGGCTGGCAACATGGGAGCGGTGACTTGTCATGGCTGTCGCCATGTCCCTAGGCCTAAAAACATAGGAGGTGCTCAATAAATGTCTGTTGAACAAATGAATGAATGAATGAATGAATGAGTGAATGAACAAAAAAACACATCCTAAGCAGTTGAGAACCCTTCTCCATGTCTGCTACTCTCTTCATTCCCACCACTGTCTTTCTCATTTTGTCCCTGGTCTGTTTCCTTCATCCCCTCCTCTCTCTCTTGGTTTCTGTCCTTCCCTAGAGTCATTTTATTGTTAGTTTTCAGTCAGAGGGGTCTCTACAGTGATCACCACATGCTGAGCATCTCTTCTGTGTCAGGCACTGATAGGGTGAGGTGCTCGTGGAATCCTTCTGGAATATTCCAGAAGGTTAAGTACAGCTTTGGAGGGTCTTTTCCATCCATGAAGACTGAGACCCAGAGAGAGGAAGATGCCTGGGTCAGACTAGAATCAGCATGTCTGGCCTCACCCTAAACCTGTCACTTCATCTCACATGCCATTCTCCCTCCTCCTTGACACATGGTCACCTGCCCAGCCATCCGTGACTCCTCCAAAATGTAAGGATGTTAGTATCAAACACTGAGCGCAGGGGTCGCAAACTGAAATGTGTCCGGGGCTGGGCATGTGACACGGAAGAGTAGTGCAGGGTCGGGAGGGGCTAAGGCTGTCTGCCACATCGGATTTATCAAGAGGGTCTTGCAATTCACATTTTCAGAAGTCTCCCGAGGCTTAAATGCTGGCACCAAATTCACACAAAACACTGTTCAGGTCAAAGGAGATCACGCGTGCCCCAGATAGGCCTGCTGGCCAATGGTCTGCAACCTCTGAATTGTATTTAGTTCCATGTGCCAAAGAAGAATTTCCTCATTTCAGTGGAATATATACTTGGGGAAGGCAGAGATTTTGGGTCTGTTTTGTAAACTGCCTTATCTCCAGCACCCAGAAAGGTGCCTGACACGTTGTATGTGCTCACTATTTTTTTTTAAGTGGGTGGTGTATTGGATCCTAGCGTCAATCATAGAAAGCACATTAAAAACATCTCCTTTATTTACATAGGAGATGGAGGCTCTGAGGGGCAAAATCCCAGGGCTCTGTAGCAGGTACTGGGATCTGAATCCAGATCTTACCTGACTCCAAAACAGAACCCGAGGCTATCCTGACTCTAGTTAGGGTGTGTATTTGCAGTGCTGTGTGTGTGGATGTGAGTCCAGGCAGGGTCGTGTTTGTGGGACTGTGGCGCCAAGTATATGTGGTCCTGATGGTGGCATCTCCCCTCCTGATTGGACACTGAGGCCATGCCCCCACTCCCCGGGGAGCTAAACCCTTCCTTCCGACACACTTCCTTTGGGTGCTCAGTCCAGAGAGAATAATCCACCCCTCCCCTCCTTCCCCTTCCTGGGCCCATCCTCAGGGGTCCCCCCACCCCCTCCCCTAGATACCCAAGAGCCCCAAGGGAAAGGGGGAAAGAATTTAGGATGAGGGTGGAGGTGCGGGGAGGAGGGAGAGGGAAGGGGATGGGTTAAGAAGGAGTGTGTGATGTCAAGCAAAAAAGACAACATTAGACACAGATGCTGAGATGGCGTTTATCGCGGCAAAAAAAGGTGAAGTCGCCGAGGGAGGGGGGGAGGGGTGTGGTGGGGGCCGGGGTGGGGGCCATGGAAGCT